>JAJOZX010001174.1:57500-125000 GCA_023014485.1 Bathynomus jamesi
TTGCAAAAAAAGAAAAAAAAAGAAAAAAAAGAAAAAAAGAGTACTGGCCTTTGTTGCCAACCGGGGTTGCAAGGGGCATGCAACTTGGAGGTGGAGTTCTCCCCCAAGCTATTCCCCCCAAAGGGCCAGAAAGGAGAGAAAGGAGGAGAGGTGTTCACCTGGCAGGAGCAAAGTGCATATTAAGACTTCAGCCGAGTAGGCGTTGTTTTATAGGCTCCTAATCAGCCAGTTGGCTGAATCAGTCAGTTGGCTGAGCCAAGGGGGGAGGGGTACACCTGAGAGAGAGAGAGAGAGAGAGAGAGAGAGTAGTTGCCTTTGATTGCAAGGCATGCAACTTGGAGGCGGAGTTCTCCCCCAAGTTATTTTCGTTTACCTAACCTAAGAGGCCTCTAAGGGGTTTTCCCAAAGGGCCAGAAAGAGAAGGACCAGAGGTCCTTGCTCGGCTGGGAGCCGAGCTTGAATGACTCCGTCAGTCGTCTCTCGGTCTTTTATAAACCTCTATTCTGGCTGAGTTGCCAGATAGCGCCATGTATTCAGTTGCTGAGTTGCCAGATCACGCCGTGTATTCAGTTGCTGAGTTGCCAGATCGCACCATGTATGCAGTTGCTGAGTTGCCAGATCATGCCATGTATTCGGGTGCTGAGTTGCCAGATCGCACCATGTATTCCAGATAGCGCCATGTATTCCAGATAACAAAAACCATATATTAATCATCCATTTAAATAGTGTACCACAATATATATGACGGTAGATGAATCCAATTAAATTCTGTTTATTAAATAAATAATTTTTACACACTTAATTTTTATAGATATATAGATGTATATAGTGTTTTACAATAGATGTATATAGTGTTTAACGATTAGAAACAAATATAACATTAACTTGAACTTCATTAAACTTGAAGTTAAACTTTTCGGAGACGAAACAAATAACGTAGTTAGCCTACACATAATTCAACCAACCATAGAAAACAGAATTATAGAAAAACAATTAGGTTTTTATGGATAACTAGTTTATCTTGACATAAGTTTACTATAATTATATATATACAGTCTTTTAAACATCTTGTGATATGTATATATATATATATATTAATTTTTTCTTTATTTAAAACAAGTTTGAATGTATTTACTTTGCAAACAACATGAGCAAAATTAAACGATAAATATTTTATAATTTTTTAAGATAGATAAATAGATATATATAGTGTTTCACTATAGATGTATAGATGTATATAGTGTTTTACAATAGATGTATATAGTGTTTAACGATTAGAAACAAATATAACATTAACTTGAACTTCATTAAACTTGAAGTTAAACTTTTCGGAGACGAAACAAATAACGTAGTTAGCCTACACATAATTCAACCAACCATAGAAAACAGAATTATAGAAAAACAATTAGGTTTTTATGGGTAACTAGTTTATCTTGACGTAAGTTTACTATAATTATATATAACATTCTTTTAAACATCTTATGATAGGTATATGTAAATATATATATATATATATTATTTATTTTTTCATATTATAACATTTAATTTTATTTTAGTGTTTATTTATGCAGTGTTTAGTTAGCCTCTTCATTTAAACTATAACATTTATAGTGCTGCAGTTAAACCACCCTTAAAATGGCAGAGTTTGTGCCGAATTGGAAAGGTTTTCACTCCGCCTTAGACCCACAGTTTAACGTGGAAACTGAATGCTTTTTTAAAAATATAATTAGGCTATATTTCTTTATTATAAAATAAGTTAACAATTGAAATTATGTTAACACAAGAATTTGTGAAAACAATACTAATAACTTGTAAGTAAAAATAAAAATATAATATAAGGGACTACCATAGAAATGTAAGTGTCTATAATTTATTCACAAGAAACACGATTTTATATATATGTTACTCGTCCGGTCCCGTTATAGCGGATTGGTACACATCATAGCTCCACCCAGCTACATCGGCAGCCAATCACTACGAACATCTGGTCTTTTGGGGCGGAGCTTGGCGATTGTGCATATAAAAGGGGATATTTTTCAGTTGGGAGTAACAGTAGCTATTTTCGCGTCAGTGAATAATCATTCCCTCCACCATGGACCTGTACGTCTCCCCAGATTTGTATGAAGAAAGTGATACTGCAGCATTAACGGCAATTAGTCTTTTTAACGCAATTGACCGTGATGAATTATTCCCAACGCAAACCGTAGAAGATATTTGCAGTGACGCTCCTTACAATCCGACGCAAGGGACTACCATAGAAATGTAAGTGTCTATAATTCGATTTATATATATGGAGAGTTGTAGTATCTCGTCAAATAGATACTCGGCAAATTTTTTTATGGCAATCAATGTTATTTGGTTTTACTTCTTACCCCATTATGCTAAAATCGAAATTTTTTATGGCAATCAATGTTATTCCTCTTAAATGAACCAAAGATAACTTCACATAATGGGGATCTGTCTGAATACTCTGTATATGTTTTAAAAGAATGAACATTATTCCTTTAAGGTCCGATGAGGATTTGACACGTGTTATACAATCTTTTGAAGAATCTCGTGTCATGAATACGGAGGATATACTGAACAGTCAGCAATGTCACACATCCTCCACCATGGACCTGTACGTCTCCCCAGATTTGTATGAAGAAAGTGATACTGCAGCATTAACGGCAATTAGTCTTTTTAACGCAATTGACCGTGATGAATTATTCCAACGCAAACCGTAGAAGATATTTGCAGTGACGCTCCTTACAATCCGACGCAAGGGACTACCATAGAAATGTAAGTGTCTATAATTCGATTTAATATATATATGGATGGGCTGTAGTATCTCGTCAAATAGATACTCGCCAAAAATTTTTTATGTCAATCAATGTTATTTGGTTTTACCTCTTATCCCCATTATGCTAAAATCGAAATTTTTTATGGTAATCAATGTTATTCCTCTTAAATGAACCAAAGATATCTTCACATAATGGGGATCTGTCTGTATACTCTGTATATGTTTTAAAAGAATGAACATTATTCCTTTAAGGTCCGATGAGGATTTGACACGTGTTATACAATCTTTTGAAGAATCTCGTGTCATGAATACGGAGGATATACTGATCAGTCAACAATGTCACACCGAAATAATGTAAGTGTTTTTCGATCTTTTTGGGATAAGAAGACAATATATTTTCATAAATTTATTAAATGAAAGAAATCAGTACAATAACCAACTACAGAATATACCGTTACAAATATACGAACAAAAACATTATACTATACAACGAGTACGTACAATTGGAAAGCGGATTTTTATCTGTCTGCATACCATTTCATCGTTTCGGCGAGTGTGACACGGGTCAAATAAATTTAAAAATTTATAAATTCTTTATCACATGACATATGCATGAGAAATGAGACGCAGTACATTCCGCAAACATTAGTAAAATATCCTTGTACGAAATGGGTTCCATACAATTTCGGGAATATGTAACTGAGCGAGAAATTTTACAATAATAGGGTCACTCCAGGGTTGAGTACCGAGTGAATCAAAATAGTACAGGCGCTGTCTATTTTTAAAATAGACAGCGATCCAGTGAATCCCTTCATTACCGATGACATCTGTGTTCACAATAAGACTACCGCATTCTCGCGTACTTGGCAAACTCAATGTTTCATTCTTCGCAAACACGCCGATAAATTTGGAACGTGTGACTCGTTCCATTACTTTCTGAAGTGTATTAGCATCCATTTTAAAAGTCAGTGATAACGCTCCTAAATCTATCTACTTCTATTAGGGCTTGCGATTCGAGATATACTAGTACACTAATAGGAGCGTCTATAGGCTTGGCGAATTCCAGCCGCACTGAGATGTTTCCGCTCTGCTGTGGGGTTAAATGGGTATTTACGCTAGCAGATAAGTCAGGTGTAATGTCAAACGGATAAAGGTTAAATTGATCAATGAATTCTTCCTGCGTTACCCCATTACCAAGCTCATCACAATCACCTGCAATATGGGTCAGATTACTATAGGCTCTGGCACAAAGAGGTAACACAGCGTCTGATGAATAGTCCGTACCCATTGTTCCACCCAAAGCAGTGCCATTAACGTATAGAGTTATATTTTTAAGTCCGAAATTCTCGAATTTAAAGGCACTCTTTTTATATTTTCCATTCACCGAAGCATGGTCCTGCATGCCGATTAATATCCTTTTAGGAAGATTTCCCAGGGCAATGTTTTCTATCTGCTTCGATGCCAACCCTGCAGGAACCGTATATAGTTTGATTTGCACTCTGTTAATAGGATATTTCACTGTAGCGTTTAGTAAATTTTTCTCAATTTCTAGTTGTTTTGGTGAACTTAATTTCACTCGCCGTACGCGGAGGTATGTGTCCATAATGTGAACCACAACGGGCTTTGCACCCTCTCTTGATCAGCATCCAGATTTAAGCAGATCTCAGGACTCGTGCGGGTGAGCTTTATTTTCATATCCACCCCGTTCACAAGCAACTTCTCCTGGAAAGTGAAATCTGTGTGCAACCGTCCAAAACACTCGTATATTTTCTTTTTAGAATTTTTAAATTTGTCCTTTATACTATTTTCATCTTTAGTTTGATAATATCCCTCGGCACTTAAAAAGGTAGCCTTCGCTTCTTTGGAAAAGTTGAGGACATTTTCCAGATAGGCTCGTAGATGATAGTACCCCGTGCCTGCCGATATGCTGGTCTGATTTAAATATACGTCACACTGGTTGAATATGGAGTGCAGAAAGTTTGTTTTCAGGGTATACAGCATATTTGTCATCGCAGACCGTTCCATCAGAATGGGCTATACGTAGCTTAGCGTACATGTGCACACAGCTTGGATCAAAAAAGTAAGGACCTGAGCTGGTATCACGAATTCTATAGGTGCACTCGGGGAACTAATTGTGTTTAAAGGGTTAATTGTAATAAAGTCACTGTGCTCAATAGAAACTTGGGTTGGAGGTAGCTCAAAAGGGACAGCTCCGATTTACAGCATTGTGAACTACATGGGTGGATGAAGCGTGCCATGGCGAAATAGTGACTCCTCTCTCGACAAGTGGTAAACAAACTATGATTCATGAGATCAATGTCCTTAGCTTATATCAGTCAAAAAAGTGGTCAACCATAGTTTCATTCGCTTACAGCACTTCTTTTTTGATAGCCTTTTACGTTTAATACCACGTGACCCCTTCTTCTTCCGGACAGCCCGCTTCTTCCCGCCACCACGCATTTTTCTCTTTGCATCTTTGATGATTTCGTCCCGTGTACGCTTTAAATGTTTTTTTAGAGCCTCTTTAGGTTTAGCCCCGGCCAATATGTCTTCTGCAGTGTTAATACCTGATTGTAGCGCTTTTCTTCAAGGTATCTGGCACCCCTCTTCAGCAAAGGAACAGCCGTACGTAGTATGGATGAAAAAATGGACCCAAGTCCACTACCGCGCTGGTATCGCACCCCTCGATAGACGGTGAAAGGCTTTCTATCCATTATACTCAGTGCGTCGAAAGTGTAGCTTCACTGTTAAGCTCTCCGTTACCGAATGGGAAGTTTTTCACCCTCAATCGTTCTTATATATATTGAGATATTGGTTATTAAATTAGTTGCGACATTCACATAATGGGGTCTGTCATATGTAATACTCAAACTCCTTCCTCTATGGTTGGGGATGTGAGCAATGCGCAGCAGGCGTGCCTGGGTATCCCCAACAAACTGGTGCTCCACTATATTACTGTAAATATAGCACATGTCTGGGGACCTTTCAGCCAATTTCTCTCCATCTTCAATTGATACATTAATCTGGACAAGTCATGCTGTGTCTCGTGAAATGTGTCTCTTTGGAAGGCTGCGCTATATCGGCCATTGGGTAGAATTTGGAACTTTCTATGGTCTTTAATACGTCTGATTAGTCTTTGATTTTAGGATTAGTGTATGTGCAGGGTTGTTTACGATTTCGTATACTAAATCATTCGTAAGGTTTGAGTTTCTTAAACTTACGTTTAAGCCTCTCACAACATCCTCGGCCGAACCATATTGACCCGGTCCTAGTCTTACTTCTGTACTGTAACCGTGCAATCTTAGTCCGAGCGATACGCATAGTTTCACCCATAGCTACCCCAGCTTTTTCACACTCGTCAATGTCTCTAAGAATCGTAAAAACGGTTTCTTTGTGTCAATATTTAAAAAGATGGTGTCCAGCTGAATTTCGCATATCCCCCTCATACGAATCACGACCCAATTCAATGTGCTTGGGAGCTCTGTTACAAAGTTGGCTAGTGTGTTGTTAGGGTGTACAGACAGGGACGAGGAGGACGGGAGTGTGACGTAGAAATGGTTAGGAGCCATGTTGCATACTATTTAAGCTTCATTATTGCATCAGCTTTTATAGGTGTTGAAGCTTTCTGGGTACCCTAGCCATTTCACCAGGTACATTTTTTCTCTTCCTGAACCTTTGCTTCCTAAATTTTCTCAATTTTAAACACATTTTTTTCTAAATTAAACGCAACTTTCTGCAACTCCTCGCGGTAAAACCTCCTGAGATTTCTTCCCCATTCAAATCTTCAATGTAATCATCATTATCTCACTTTAGGTCTCACAGCCCTAACTTTAAAAATCTCGCGTGTCCATCCTTGCTCAAAACCCTTTGCGAATTTATTCCCCGAACGCGACAGCCTTACATAATCATTGATTTTGAAGCGCGCAGAGTGTGGTGGTGGTGGTGATCCATCTCTTCTCGGGAGCGTACTCTTTCTAAAACTTCGTTCGGTGTTGTCCCAATCGTGCGATGGTGTGAGCGATTGTAGGATGATGCCAATGATTCCAGAATGTCTAGAAATCTGTATGTGTTTTTATGTGTAAAATAACGGTGCATGCGTTCCTTTATGGTGCGCTGAACTCTTTCAGCTAAAGAAGCCTTATGTATAGAATTGGTTGTGTATAGCTGATATTAAACTCTGTCAACATGTTCTGAAAAGCACGGCCTATAAATTCCTTCCCATATCCGTACAAAAATAGCCAGGAACCCTGTTTTCTTTTAACATTAGCGTTTTGGTGGCTTTAGCAACTGTTTCAGGTGATTTATTTTTTCAGAGGAACTAGCCACAGATATCTAGAGAATCGTCTATTATGAATAGAATGTAGCGGTAACCATCGTTATACACAGAATATCTTTGCATGTCTGTTAAATCTGGCTTGCCAATAGAATCATCGAGGAAGCCGTTGTCTTGGCTGTTTTAAAACCTTTTTCTCACAGGCTTATGAAGCGTATAAGCGTCCTGCTCCCTCAAAAATCTTTCAACATCTTTTTTTTCCTACTCCGTAAACACTTCTGTACAGTCTATCTACGCCGCCGTAGAGGATGGGGTAAAAATGTCATAATAGTTTAGTTAATACGTTAGCCATTTGCGTATTTTAGAGGCACGTGGGTAGGGTTGGTTTAACCTCTTCTTGCTCCTCTTCAAAGGTGTTACCGCCGGGGGTGACGGTGCCTTCAATTGTGTCACATGCGTTGCATGTTCCAAGTCTTTAACCTGTTCAGATTTCCTATCACGTTTTAGGGACATTTATTTGTTGTAGTCTTGCTTTAATATGCTTCCATCCTGATGGTGATGGCTATCCCACTTTCTCACCAGATCATGGACAATGTCTACGATATTCGATCCCTGTACCTTTGATCCTTCCACAATGAGCTCGCCTGTATCGGTCCATTGTATGGCTGGATCCTCATTCAATAGATTATAAAGACTTAAGCCTTTACTCATCAATGTATGTGGGAGGTGCTTTTTAATACATGTTCGATATGTTGTGTGGCTAATCTTTTGGTTGGTCAGCTGTATCGTCGGGCACAGATCCTATGTCGCCATGTCATCGTCCCCGTGCTGGCCTAATAACCACAGGAATCTCTGTAGGGCTCTTATAATTTTCGTACTCGTGAAGAAATTTCTGCAGAGCTTCTTGGTATAAGATTCTTTTCTCATCAGGTGTTTTTTCACTGTTTAATAGGGCTAGCAATTCGCTTTCCATTCTTTTAAGTCTGCTTTTACGGGGATCTAGATTCGTGTCTGGATTTCTTTGCAGTGAGCGTACACCTCGTGGGGAATCACTACCACTTTCTACTTATATTTCTAGTCAGTAAGGACCCAAACTGAAAATAAGATGGGGAGAAATGACCCTCCTGTTTGTACAATAATTCGTTTTTTCTTCGCAACAGTTTGACTTTTACGAGCGAGTGCACGTATTATGTTCTTGTAGCGGGTAGGCGAGCCTTCTGATGGGTTTTCATTGATCATTGCAATTTATAAATTAAGACAGATTTCACAGATGCATTTTAAAAAGTCGGCGTCGATATTTTTAATAAACATCTGCTGCAATGCCCGGGGCAGTCGATGATAGATTTTTATTAATTCACGGTATTTCTTAGTCTCTTTGTCATTCTGGAATATACACTGTTTCAGGCTCGTTTGGAAATATATTCGTTCGCAGAAGCACTCTAAACGTGTTTCGCGGATGAAGGTCGCAAAGCAAATATCCGTAACGCGTGCTTGTAGCTTCTTTATAAACTTCCAAAAACTCCTTACGCTGATTCGGGAACATTTGATTGGCTAATACCCCAATTTGTGATACATCTCTACGTTGCGCGAATAAGACTAGATATTGCGTATTTAACGACACATCGCGCATGTATCTATTTTTGAAAAATATATTCTGATTGATGAAGAACACGCTTATGTTAAGATGGTGGGAGATACTGTAAATGTCTCGGCAAACGTTTTATCCATCTCCAACATGAGATCGTCAATTACAATGATTGTATGTTCATTTCCTTTAACGAATTAACGTCATATACGCCTTTGTGGAACAAAATATCATCTTGGTACTCGTTGAACACTGATTGATACGTCGAATAGCACCATATAACTTTATGCACAAATTTCGAGAACATCTCTCCCTTTTCTTTAATGATTTTAAGCATAAACACAGTTTTACCACATCCTGTAGGTCCAGATATAATACATGTGGATGGACTCGTGAATCTGAATTTTTCTACAGAGTCCATTTCTAACCGTCACACTCCTAAGTGGGTCATTTACAAATATTACAAATTTTGAGTGCTGTTCCTTATATTTTGCATTCTTCTCCCACAGAACCGTGAATGACGATGAGGTACAGCATCCCATTGACATCACGGATGACCTCGACGACAGTGTAGTTGTGATCTCCTCCCCTGCCAACGAACCCTCACCAGCGATACCGGTAGCACGTCCAAAGCGGAGGTATGAGAACCCCACGTCAGGTATAAGCGCACGAAATACGCGCCTGTTGCAGCGGTAATAGATCCCCAACCCTCAACCTCTTACGCAACAAGCCCCCAGCAGCACCTCCGCTAATATATCCCTTATTCATCCGCCGCCCCCGTTCTGTTAAGTCTACAATAATAGAGCCCCAACCATCAACCTCCTACGCAATAGGCCCCCAGCAGCACCTTCCGCTAATATATCCCTAAATCATCTGCCGCCCCCGTTCTGTTGAGGATGAAATAACGCTCGAATTAGTGCGATCCGCAGCCCCCACCCCAGCCTGACTAGAAATGGTATAGAGTCAGGGTCGACCCTAGAGCCATGTATAGCAATGGAATTGAGCGCGGGCTACGCCGGGTTGTACAGCATATTGTAGAGTTTGCTCTCAGAATCGTGACGAGCGTGAAGTCAGGACGAGTCTGTCCTTGGATTCGGGTCAGATGACGGTGATGTAGACGATTATGTGTGATAGTGTCATTTAGACGTTTTGCGGCTGAAGATGTAGAATATATATTAGGACGTATAATGCAAGCCGCCCAAAGTAGTATAGCCTTCAATGGACAACTTCACGGTAAATATTGACCATGTATTCCGTGTTGCGGGTCATAGTGCCATACCGTATACTCTTAACTTCAATTCTCCGACTATTTACCGAAAGCATATAAACGTCCGATCGTGGTTGCGGCTTTATAGCAGTACTCTTAGCACGTATGTTTACTGTACAAAATACACGGACTCAAAAAATTTGGCTGCCTACGGTCGTGGAGCGTGCCCGTAAACTAGCTGTAGACTGTGAACTTGAATTGACTGTAATATGGGTCCTGAAGAGCTGAGAAGAGTAGAACAGGAAATGAATGTCCGCATAGTTGTATTTGGGTTGGATGATCGTCGTAGGACTGTGTATGTTTTTAAAAGCGTGTGAGAGATCGTACAAGAACCCTACTTATTTTAGGATTGTCAGGACAACGTATCTCCTCATCCGTAATATAAGGTGGCTTTACGCGAGTTATGACAAAAGTCGAAAATATGGGAGACATCATGATTTGTGTAAGGGGTGCCTCGAGTTTGCGGATGATATAGTGAGACATTGTAAAGAATGTCACATGGTATGTGAGCAGTGTAAAAGCACCAAATGTGAAAGCCGTGTAGTTGAAGCTGAGAAGAGAGACTGGATGTGTGTAGACGCACATTTTTTAATAATAGCTGTTTGATTCCATAAATCAATTGGCACGTGCAGGAAAATGAGAATCTTTGAATGTGGTATGTTTCACACAATGGATAATGGGGAAAATTAAGCACAAGTGTGACGTAATTCACTGTCCTACATGCCAGGAGGAACATAAGGCGGATGGAGTAAAGCATGTTTATAGAAAGATGCTAAGCCTAAAAATAACCCTTGTATAACTGTATACACGATATAGAAACATATACGAACGCTGAAACCAAAGAGGTAATTCCACATTTACTTGTGAGCCAGACCATCTGTGATGAGTGTATGGGTATCGAATGTGACGAGTGCCCCAAATGTGGTAAACGGCAAACGTTTTTAAAACGAATGTCCGCGATAGTCCTGTGAAACTATTTGTGTCCTATATGTCAAGTTAGCCGACAAGTTCAAAAAAATAACTGTATATTCTCGCCCATAACGGGGACAAAGTTTGACACGCAGTCCTTATAAGGAAGTTGCTTGAACACGAATCCTCTGAGATATTTACAGGTGATCCATGAAAAGAGGCAACAAATAATACAGATGCAGATAAGAGGCAAATGTACAATTTTAAAGATACTTTATTATTCAACCTTGTAAATTAGCAAAGCTACCAAGGTGATGGGAGTAGCAGCTGAAGTTTCCAAAGGGATACTTCCCTTACACTTTCCTCACCAGCGAGACTTTAAACTACGTAGGCCCACCCACCCCCAAACATTATTTGACTGTATGGATGAACGTGAAGACTTTGATCGATACTACGACAGTTTAATGAAAGTAAAACCCTTATAATATAGCTGATGAATGTGAGCGTTATTCGTGAATGATGTGCGCGTGCTGTTAGAGTATGTTTCCAGGCCTTTAGAAGGATGTACATAGCCCGTTTCAAATGCGATCCACTGCAAGTCGCAACCACCATCGCATCATTATGTTGTTTTTACGGTGTTCAAGAATAACTTCATGCCTAAAGACACCTTAGCCATATTCACCGAAACAATCCCCCGCAGTACGGACACAAGGCATTTACTGGCTCATACACCTACAGCAACAGACAGGTGTTATACATAAAGCACGCCCGCAACACGGGTGAAGTACCCATTAAGATTAATGGACGTGTTTTTTGTGTTGATGGGTTAAGTGAAAACCGTGCCACTGGTGTGAAGACTGTGTACTCCTTTAACGGTTGCTGGTGGCATGGATGCCCCCGTCCTGAGTGCGGAATCACCGGAGATATCCACGGTAGGTCTCCTGCCGACTGTCTTGCATCGACCCGCACCCGCGATCAACTTAGAGGATCACAGTTCACTCACAAAGTCTTGTGGGAGCATGAATATGATGCACGGATGGAGACAGACGAGGTGTACCGTGAGAAAATAAACACGATCAAGCGTTCAATGGTGCTGGATCCTCTCAAATGTGGTGATAGCTTGTTTGGAGGATGTAACGGGTGGGGCACGGGAATCAAGTGTTTTTTGAATAGCTAGTAATCGGCCATTAGGAATGGGAGGGGCGTGCGGTAGGTAGCATTCCATTCCTTGGTTCATAGCATTTAACTTTAACTAACACTCACCTTTATCTTTCAGGTGCCATCATGGAGCAGTGGACGTTAGAACACCGCATGTTCGCGTATGATCATTTGTTAGGAGTGGCGAGTCAGTGACCAGTTCAGCGTGCGTTTCGCCGCAGATTCAACATTCATCGAAATGACTCTGTTCCCGCTCGTGACACAATCTTACGTTGGGTTAACAATCTTCGAACAGGAGGCTCAATAATGAAAACAAAACCGAAGGGGCCGCAACGCACTGTGCGTACTCCAGAGAACGTTGAAAGGGTCAGACAAGCGATGTTGCAAAGCCCAGGCCGCTCTGCTCGGAGACATTCAGCTGCACTCGGAATCAGCAATCGTACTGTTAGACGGATTTTGCATGAAGAATTACATTTTCACCCATACAAGTTAGCGATGGTGCAGGAATTGAATGTAAACGATTGCCCCCAACGACTGAATTTTGCACAGGAAATGCTTGCACTTTATGAGCAGAATGAAACATGATGGTGGTAATGAGTGATGAAGCCCATTTCCACCTTAATGGGGCCGTCAACAATCAAAACTGTCGGTATTGGGCTGCTGAAAATTCGCGACAACTCCATGAAAAACCGCTGCATAGCCCTAAGGTTACAGTTTGGTGCGCGGTGGGAAAGTTTGGCGTCATCGGTCCCTATTTCTTCGAACAAAATGGGGTTACCGTTACCATAACATCTGGGCGTTACATTGAGATGGTGAACACCTTTTTCATCCCTGAGTTACGAAGAAGGCGTATTGCTCGTCGACATTGTGGTTTCAGCAAGATGGGGCCACGCCACACACCGCCAGAGCGTCAATGGCTGTTCTTCGCCCCTGTTTCCCAACCATCTCATTTTGAGATTTGGTGACATTGCATGGCCCCCTCGGTCCCCTGACTTGTCCACATGTGACTTCTTTCTATGGGGTACCTCAAGTCACGTGTCTACGAGGACAAGCCCCGTACATTAGATGCATTGAAGGAAGCGATCCGTCAACAAATCATCCAAATCAACAGAGACCTGCTGGGAAGAGTGGAGGCCAATTTTCGTAAACGCCTTCAACAATGCGTCGACGGCCAAGGACATCATATGCCAGATATAATTTTCGGTACATGATTATTATGACATGAAATGCTATGTTCTTACGAATGTTGTTCTACCAATATATTTTCTTTACAAAAATAAATATCATTTTCCTGATTATTCCAAAAACACTTGGTTCCCGTGCCCCACCCTATACAAATCCTTTCAGACTATACTTTCCACCTACGGAGGGCGTGAAGCTCCATTACTACGATTTCTGTTCTTTATACCCATACGTGATGAAGAGCAATCCGTACCCCGTGGGCGCTCCTGAGAAACTGGTGGGACCTAGCCTACCCTCCATCAATGAATTTTCAAAAAATTTGAATGATCGTTACTTTGGGCTCTCTTTCGTAGACGTACTCCCCCCACGCAATTTATGGATGCCGATCTTACCTGTCGTTATCGACGACAAGCTCATGTTTCCCCTGTGCGTGAAGTGCGCGGAAGAGGATAACGGCGAATGTAACCATATACCCCACCAGCGTAAGATCAGAGGCGTATATACAAGTCCTGAGCTGGCCCTAGCCGTACGCCATGGTTATAGAATACTGAAGATACATGAGGTGTGGAGGTTTCAGAAGCTACCCAACCTTTTCACACCATATATAAACGCCTTTTTGAAGGATAAGGTTGAGGCATCAGGGTATCCGCGAGGAGTTGATACCGAAGATGAAAAGTCTGCCTATATTCAACGTTACCGCGACCGCGAAGGTATACAACTTGATCGTGTCCAAATTGTAAAGAATCCTGGCAAGCGCTTTAGTGCAAAGTTGTGTCTAAACAGTCTATGGGGAAAATTTGCGCAGAATACCGGCAGAGGGAGCATTCATTTGGCACAAAGTTATAGCGATGTCTGGGATTATGCCAATGCTCCCGATAAAGAGGTCATGGAGATCGTGAATGTAGGTAATACTTACATAATAAAGTACAACAACACTGAATTTGCCACAGATACCTCAAGGGTTACAAACATACCTGTGGCCAGCTTCACAACAGCCTACGCCCGTATAAAACTTTGGGGTCTATTGCATTCTCTTGGGCGGAGAGTATTGTATGCCGATACAGATAGCGTGATATTCACAGAGAGGGAGGGTGAATACATGCCCGCTATTGGGGAGTTCCTCGGCGAGCTCACTGATGAGATCAAGGATGAGTATGGGGACAACGCTACGCCGACTCTTTTGTCTCAACAGGACCTAAGACTTATGGGGTACGGGTCAGGGTGGGGGAGGAAATGAAATATATCGTGAAGGCAAAGGGTATTACGCTCAACCATGCGAATCGGCGGGTTGTTAACTTTGAATCGTTGAAGGATCTAGTATGTTTGGACGATGATGAGGGCGAACAACCTCCCCAACTAATTGTAGGCACCCACAATTTTCGGGCGCAGAAGCTGGGGGGCGTGAAGGAACTTAGGGGTACGAAGGTGTGCCGTAACACCTATAGGAAACGTTACCAGTTACCTGGTACCTATGATACCGTACCCTTTGGATACCATAACGTATGATGCTTCTATTGTTAACTCACACGTATTTGTCTTGTATATAATCGTATCTATTGATTTATTACACGTATTTGTAAATATATATATATAACTTGAATATCTCGTTTATTAAATCGTATTTGTAAAGTATCTATTGATTTATTACACGTATTTGTAAATATATATATAACTTGAATATCTCGTTTATTAAATCGTATTTGTAAATATATATAACTTGAATATCTCGTTTATTAAATAAATCATGTTTCAATTAGCGTTTCACTTTCTCCTTTGTGTGTGTGTGTGTGTGTGTGTGTGTGCGCAGGTGAAAGTTCTAAGCTCCGCCCACTGTAAGACCGTGAGTCATGCTACTATCTGGGAGTCCCTGCGTGGTCAGTCGACTGCAGTAAGCCCGAGAGATCAGACGTGTATTCAGATCAGACGTGTATTCAAATGGCTACCTTTAATATTGCTTGTACAACGTTTATGAAATGGTATTCAGCAAAGTGTCAGGATGTGGTGGATACCGAAAAACTTCCTATTCCTCCCTCCTATACCTCTTTTAAAAACACATTGGATTGTGCGAAGTTCCAAGATGTACAAATACTCTACGGATGTTCTGGTGAGACCGTTGAAGGCTTTCGTTGCACAGACGATGTGCTGAAGTATACTGCAGAGCTAAACTTTATAAAGTCTCACATACACCGTGAAGTAAAAGAAACAACGCGTGCAGAAGAGAAGCAGCAGGTATGGATAATGAGTCTTGCGGATGGGTGGTGTGACAAGCGGTATTACGTCATGCTACACCATGTCGATTACTCATACCCTACGACTGAAAATGTGAATCTCGTGATCATGGACAATCTTAAGTATTTTTATCACTATATTAACGTATATCATGATGAGGTTCGTAGTGAGGTTGTGGCTAGTGCCCTGCGTGAGTTTTTAACAGACTTTAGAGACGAGTATCGTTTGATGGGCAGAAAGGAAAAATATGAGCATATGTTCCTCTCAAATAGTGCGCCGGAGTGTGAAGATGTTTAGTAAAACATAAAATGTTCCTAGTTCTTATCCTGAGGTAAAATGTCTGGTGCGTAGGCTGGTAGTGATGAAATTAATTCTTGTACCGGAAAAACAAATATGTACAACAATTCGGTACGACTCGCGGATCATACGAACAAGCCCATTCACGTATCATCGAGTCAGCCGCCCGTCGAACCGTTCCTGCCTACCTGCGTGCCTCACACGGCTCATAGTTATCTCAGAGCTTGAACCGAGTGGACGTGCGCTCCTCGAATACGATGGAACTTCCTTTGAGCAGCATTCTCAACGCCTCGTACGATGTGTCCGTGACGAAATCGTTGCGCGTGTTCAGGCGTAATTCCGGTACCATTAGCTATGTACTGGAAACGGAATGTAGACAAACAAACAAACGGGTTTATTTAAGTGTCGAGGAGATGAATAGAATCTTCGTGATAGTTGAGAAGTGGAGTGAAGATCGTTATAAAATACCTGCTAACGTAGGTACAAGAAGAGAGCAGATTAGTGACGCACCCTCATACGCCGTTGTATGTACGTTGTGTATAAATAACGATCGGCCGTGCATTGATATACGGCTGATGTGGAAGAATGCTTCTGATAATAACGCTCTTGTTCCTACGCGAAACCGTTTCATCCTCGACAGAATGTTTGAAATCGTCGGATTCCGCAAGCTGAAACCTATATTAGACGCGCGTGTTACGGACATGCTTTATTTTGATACAGTACTTGAATACGCATACACCGCTCTGCTCGATGGGTTTACCGAGTGTAGGGCTGGTGAGAATGGTCTAGTGCTGGACGTTTATTTAAAAAGTTTAGACTCTTTGAAATACCATGAACTTTGGTACAAAGCAATTGATCGGTACAAGGCTGAGCTCACCTACACCGTTCACCCTGAAGAACTATTTCTTTATATAACGCGCAGTTGTCGTAACGATTTAGAAGATTATTTCAATTGCCGCTATGTTGAGTGAGTTCACGATTGAAAAGCTCGAGTCGGTAGAAATAAACCCTCGATTGGAAAAGCGTGTTTATAAACTTGTGTTTAATAATGTAGCTAACGATGAACTCTTTGTGCGTGCTTTTGATTGTATTCTAGACGTATTTAAAGATGACTTACCAACCGGTTGTAAAGTGGGAACAAAAATAGTACTGAACGATATGAAAGCCCTTCATATCGAATACAGGTTTCCCTATACTTTAAGCGGTGAAATATTATTAAGCCGCATATACTGCGTAATGCAGAGCAATAATGATGTAATTGTAAACTCGATTAAGACCGAGTTTAGTATTTTGAAAAAAAAGTGAAATGTATTTATATATTTTGCTTGATATTTCTCCTGTACTGTTATGATTATATGCATATTTCTATTATTATTGAAATGTATTTATATATTTTGCGTGATATTTCCCTGTACTGTTATGATTATATGCATATTTCTATTATTATTGAAATGTATATTTATTTCTATTTGAAATGTATATTTATTTTATATATATCCCATAATTGTGTGTATATATTTCCTGTACTGTTATGATTATATGCATATTCCTCAATTATTATTGAAATGTATATTTATTTTCTATATATTTATAATAAACAGAATGATGCAATGTTGTTTTACTTAATTATATCATGTTACGCCTTCTAAACCTACTACCGGTATTCTAAACCAACTTTTAAGAAATATAATAATGTATACAATGGTATCGCTAAAAAGTGGTATCTGGCAACTCAAGCCATTTACGCCTTCTAAGCCAACTGGCTGATTAGGAGTCTATAATAATGTATACAATGGTATCGCTAAAAAGTGGTATCTGGCAACTCAAGCCATTTACGCCTTCTAAGCCAACTGGCTGATTAGGAGTCTATAATAATGTATACAATGGTATCGCTAAAAGTGGTATCTGGCAACTCAGTCTTCGATTAGAATTAAATGAATACATGGCGCTATCTGGCAACTCAAGCCATTTACGCCTTCTAAGCCAACTGGCTGATTAGGAGTCTATAATAATGTATACAATGGTATCGCTAAAAATGGTATCTGGCAACTCAGTCTTCGATTAGAATTAAATGAATACATGGCGCTATCTGGCAACTCAAGCCATTTACGCCTTCTAAGCCAACTGGCTGATTAGGAGCCTATAAAACAACGCCTACTCGGCTGAAGTCTTAATATGCACTTGGCTCCTGCCAGGTGAACACCTCTCCTCCTTTCTCTCGTCCTTTCTCTCCTTCTGGCTCTTTGGGGGGAATAGCTTGGGGGAGAACTCCGCCTCCAAGTTGCATGCCCCTTGCAACCCCGGTTGGCAACAAAGCCAGTACTCTTTTTTTTCTTTTTTTTTTTCCTTTTTTTCCTTTTTTTAATTTGTTTTTAATTTTTTGCAACACCCCACCCCCCTTTGCAACAACCCCCACCCCCCTTTGCAGCATTACGTAATCACTTGCGACATTCTTGCACTCTCCCCTTTTGCGGCTATACTACTTATACCTTTGGTATACCTTTGGTTAGCTTCCGCCTGAATTGTTCATTCTGACGAAGGTCAAGCTTTTCACTCCACTTTAGACCTACAGTTTAACGTGAAATCCGAACCACGCCCGATCAGCAGCCCAGCGTCTTAACCACTAGGCCACTTCGTTAACCTCGTTGCTCTTCCGTGCGTTGGTCTCTCTTCACACGGAGGTCAAGCTGGTGGCCCCGCCTCTAGGTCTGGCTTGATGGAGGAGCGAGTTGCTTTCTTGCGCTCTCCACCGTACATAGCCAGATACACCCGGCTCATCTGGTACCGTCCTCAGCCAGGCATCTAGTCTTCTCTTGAAGACTTCAATTTTGACCTCTGTAACGTTTCTGAGGTTCTTTGGAAGCTGGTTAAAAAGTCTTGGCCCCCCTGAAAACCAAGCTATTTTCCTTCAGTGCTGATTAGGTCCCTTGTCGGGACTTTAATTTGGGAACACTACACATCCTGTCTTTCCTATTTTCCACTGGTTTGAATGGTAATTGGGTTTAGATTGAAGTTTGGTACCAGTTTTTCGATAATTTTCCAGATGTAGATTATGGTGTACCTCTCTCTTCTTCTTTCCAGGGAGTACAGATTTAGTTTACGTCGTCTTTCCCAGTAGTTGAGCTCTTTTCAGCCATCAATCTTTGCTGTGAAATGTCTCTGAGTTTCTTCTAGTTCATTAGTTTCTTCCTTTTTATATGAGGACGTCAAAACTGAACAGTATTCAAGTTTTGGTATAATCAGTGTTTTTAGCAGGGGAATCATTACTGTCCTGTCCTTTCTTTTGAACGTTTTAGTACCTGTCCCGCGACTCTTTTTTGCTTTATTTAACGCTATCTGATTTTGTGTTTCGAATTTGACATCATCGGTCATTATCGATCGCTTCGTGCTTCTCTGAATTTCCTATCTATCTGGAGCATAATATGCAGTCAAAGTTCCTCTCTTCTATCATATCTCAAGAGCTGAAATTTCTCCGTGTTAAA
Source organism: Bathynomus jamesi (assembly GCA_023014485.1). NCBI lineage: Eukaryota > Metazoa > Arthropoda > Malacostraca > Isopoda > Cirolanidae > Bathynomus > Bathynomus jamesi. The sequence goes on from JAJOZX010001174.1 coordinate 76,665, forward strand.
TGTCATGTGTTGTCTTCTGGCCATTTGTAATTTTGTTCGTGTCCCTCTGCAAGGCCTCACTTCATTTACATCATTTACTTCATTTACATTTCAGGGCTTGTATTTCCTATTGATACCCTCCAGTTTTTCTTATATATATATATATATATATATATATATTATATATATATATATAATATCTATATATATATATATATATATACCTTACGTATTGCGGCTAGATGTGGTTTAGATTTTTAAAATACTGTAAATGACAAGTTAATAATTTACATTACTAAATTGGCTTAGAATGTCAGGGTCTAACTTAAGCTATTAACAAATGATGGAAAAGAATTAGGACGAAATATTTAATTTTTAAAGAAATAAGTGAACGCTTCAATGAATACAAGAATAACATTTTAAAGGATCTCACACCGAAATAGTTATCGACACAATTTGATCCTTGAATTGGCGTAATTTCGGCGTTAAATACGAAAAAATAATAACTGATATGTTAAATAGCCTCTGAAAATATATGTGTGTGTGTGTGTGTGTGTGTGCGTGTGTGTGTGTGTGTGTTTTATTTATTAAAGGGCCTATTTGGCCGATATATTAAGAGTGCAGCAGGTAAATGAGTATCTGTCCAGCTTCACCAGTCGACTTTTCACTGACACAACCTTAAGGATTGACGAAATAACTTACCGGTTGGAATTTATGTTTATTAAAATAATTAAATTATTTAAGGATGTCAAGCGTTTAACTTATTTAATGGAGTTTATGTTTATTAAAACAACAAAATTATTTAAGGATGTCAAGCATTTAGGGCAAGGGCGAACGTTAATACATAAACAGCACCGAGAGAGATAGATTCTGGTAATTTGCGATTTACACTAAATTGACAAGCTATACTCCCAAAATTTTGAGAGCCCCAAAAACCTGTGATCCTGACTGAACAAAATCTAGAATTCAACTCCCCGTATGTAGGATCTTATGGCACCCTTGTAGAGGGTTTTCCCCAACTTCTTTCCCCAAGGGCAGCTCTTGTCCCTCATTCCCAATCGAAATACCCACAAAAAATACAAAAACCGTTACATTCTCTGAGAAGTTACATTCAACAGACATCTTAAATTTATCTTTCCAAAATGACTATATAAAAAAAATGCTTATTAACAATGTTCATTACAAACATTTCTCTCGGTGCCATTTATTAAATTTACAGTGTTACAAATCATTACACTCTCCCCCACCAGATGCGAATGTCGTGTATTGGTATTTTTTTAATAAAAATAATAATAATAATGTTTAATAAGAATTTGATGTTTTGTTTATAAGAATTTAATAATGTTTTGTTTAATAAGAAATTTAATTATGATTTGTACGTAAATAATTAATAATGTTTTGTTGGAAATTAAAGATATAAAATACTGATTGGCAACACATGAAATGTGCCACGGGCGAAATGCCCCAAATCCAGTCTTGGGGCGGGTTTGCCCCCCCCCCCCGATTAGATGTTTTTCGTGTTAGTATGTTGTTGTTTATTTAAAATATTTAATTGTGTCCCTCTCCGCGATTAAATGTTAATGATAGTCCGCACTCATGTTTACCAAGTTTGTTCAAATTGTTTTGGCATAAATAAAAAGTCAGTAAATAGAAATAAAAGGGTGTAATTATCCCCGGTCCCTCTTCATTGTTCGAACTTTTAATGGCGCTCACCGGCTCAGGCGGGCTACCGCGTCCGTATAAAGACAGAGAAAATGAGTGATAATAGTAAGAAAAGGAAAATAATGAAAAGAAAGCGAAGAATAGCAGTAAAGGCGTTTTTAAAAAAATTACGACAGTGTGTGTGTGTGTGTGTGTGTGTCTATCCTATCCTTTAACGAGCAAAGGGGCAGAGGACCCATTTCTGATTCATATACGGTAAATCCCAAGAGTCCCATTTCGTCAATATGACAGGTCGAAGAGGAAAAGATTTAATGCAAAAATAATTTTAAAGTCTAAACAGCGAGGAAATAATCTGTAGAGGAGGAAGGACGAAGGAGACACCAATTCGAAGGGATAATAAAATCACTGGCCAACAAGTATTTTTCATCAGATATAATTATGGGTGGGCTAGATAGCTGTTGGGACGCTGATTCCAAATCTGTTTTCAGTTTTCCTCTAGCACGTCTAGTTTTCGAGATGAGACAGATCTTATATAATATATATAATAAATATAATATATATATAAAATATTATATAGATACTGTATATATATATATTATAATTTTGCATATAGCTATATATAATATATATATACTATATACACACACAATATATAATATGCATATAACTATATATAATATAATATATAATACTATATATACACAATATAATGAATATATAATATGCGTCCTTTATACATGTAGCGGAGTATTTTGTCGTTGTAGCTGAGGTGTAAGTTTTTTGCTTTACCGTTTCTGTACCCTTATGTATGGCATTTTGTTGTTTCAACTTAGGCTTTCCGCAGGTTGTCTTGTGGTTTTTAAGTGAGAGCAGTTGCTGGCCACAAATTTGCAAACGTTGCACATGTACACCCTTTTATTCTTTGACGTAACAATCATATATCTAGTTGAGTGTTGTGTTTTTTGTTTTGTGTCCCCACTTACACATTTTATTTTTTAGATGATTTACATCAACCCACTCATCGATCATCATGCCTCGAAAGTGTAAAAATCACCCCGACAATTTCTGTTACGTGTGCGGCTCGTTCGCGACTAAATCACAACGGCGTACATTCACGATGGATCTTTGGAAACTTACCAATTATACTTCGGCTGTCCACTAGGGGAGCAAGATAAGGCGTGGGCGCCACATGTTATCTGTACCGTTTGTTCGAATGGATTAATTACGTGACTGGTTGAACCAAAGGAAAAAGTCGATGCCGTTCGCTATATCCATGATATGGAGGGAGCCGAGAAACCATCATGGCGATTGTTACTTTTGTAATGTTAACATAACTGGATTCTCCGTGAAGAACAAGCATAACATCGTTTATCCGAACGTAGACTCCGCGATCAGACCGATCCCTCACGATGACACGATGCCGATTCCGGTATCTCCACGGCATGGACTCGATTCTTTGGAAGACGAAAGGGAATCCGACGAAGGTGCGATTGGCGGAGATGCGGGAGCTTCGGCCGATCTTGACTACACACCTGACGAAGAGCAATCAGAGCCCGAGAGGCTTACCAAAACGAGTTGAATGACCTCATCAGAAACCTAGCCCTCTCCAAAGAGAAATCAGAACTTCTCTCCTCGAGACTCAATCAGAAACACTTACTTGAGAAGAACGTCCGAGTTGTCACTATCGAAAACGAAATCATGATTTGGCGACATTCTTTACAGTAGACAGTCCGCTCTGCTATTGCCATGATATCAATGGACTTTTCGAGAAACTTGTCACAGGTACACCCACACAAACCATCTATGTGGCGCCTCTTCATTGATTCCTCACAGCGAAGCTTGAAAGCGGTTTCTCCTGCATAAAGGAACTTAAAGTCGTCCATCCCGATCGCCCACTCCGTCAGCCAAGGAGACGTACGATAACATGAACACACTACTCGAAACAATCCAAACAGCACTCATCAATGGAATATATGTGGTGATCTTAAAGTCATTGGTATGTTAATGGCATGCAAGGAGGGTTCACGAAATACTGTTGTTTCCTATGCCTATGGGACAGCCGTGCTACGCGGATCATTACATCAGACGTGACTGGCAACAAAGAAGCACGTACGAGCCAGGAACGGACAGTGTCCAGTGTGTTCCTTTAGTTGATCCAAAGAAGATTTTCCTGCCACCTCTCCACATTAAGCTCGGCTTAATGAAAAATTTTGTGAATGCGGTGGGTAAGGCGAATTCGAAAGGGTTTCGATACCTTGTTGAAAAATTTGCAAACATCGGTGCCGCGAAATTGAAGGAGGGAATCTTTGTTGGGCCCCAAATCAGGGAGGTTCTGCAGGATGAAGGGGTTGAAGAAAGCCTCAGTGCCTTAGAACTAAAAGCATGGCAGGCTTTCAAATGGATTTGTGGGAACTTTTTGGGTAGCTACAAGTCTCTCGCATACAAAGATGGAGTTCAGAAACTGTTCGATGCATATAAAGAAATGGGCTGTCGCATGTCTTTGAAAATACATTTTTTACATTCACCTCTAGATTTCTTTCCCGAAAACCTTGGCGCGGTGAGTGACGAACAGGGGGAACGCTTCCATCAAAACATCCATTCAATGGAAAATCGCTACCAAGGTTTCTGGAACGAAAGTATGCTAGCAGACTACTGCTGGATGTTGTACCGCGACAATCCGGACAAGGTTTACAAAAGAAAATCGTACTCGCAACGTTTTTAGGTTGGTGTACATTTCTTTTTATGAATAAACTTATACTTTTACGATAAATTGTGCTGAAATTAAAGGGCAGAAAATGGCGTAGCGCTCAGGCCAACTAATGCGGCATGTCGCTCTAACTCCTATATCAGCATCATCGGGTTTCGAACCTCCAACCTCAGAGTCTTCACTTTGCTTATAGGGAAGTTGTATTATCCACTGAGCTACGGATGCTGTTAATTTGAAAAGATTTATTCTAATTTATTCTAATTATTCTAATTCTAATCGGAGTTCCCTCCACCTCCACCCGAACCACCCCAACCATCTACGCTCCCCCACAAGCCTGCTCCTCCATCGATACAGGTACAATATGATTGTCTGCTGAAAAATCGTGATCTGGTAGAAATCCTTATTATGTTTTATATTTCACAAAGTACTGTAGATCATATTAGGTCAGACCTTCTCGTATTGTTTGTCATGATTCTATGATTTGAAAGAAATAGAACCTGCGAGGGTACAGTTAAACACCCTGTTCAATGCTACCCTCCCAACTCGTAGAGGGTAACTCTAGAAACGAGATATATCCTAAAGACATAAATAAAGGTCGACCCCCCGGGATAATGAGAACATTATTACCTTCTAGTTACTAACTTCCATAGAATACCGGTAATCTCTATAGGTGATGTAGATGTTTCGGTGCTCCTCAAACAGTATAATGAGGTACAAAAGTCGTTAATTGAAATGAAACACCAACAAGTGGTGTTAAATCAGAAAAGTGCGATTTCGCTAGAACAATTTCGGTCAGAGTTAGATCGCTTCTCCCGAAGCCTAGTTACTCGGAAGTCGTTCAACAAGTCAGAACCCCGAGAAGCGCGTCGGACAGCGAGGGAAACGAAATCTTCTCCCCCAACTCCACCCCCGAATGTTGGGTGGAAAGCAGCCTGCAGGGCGGTCAACCTCCCTCCTGTTTAGGAAAGGACTCCTGCTCCCGATTTCACAATGGATCGACAGGTGGTGAGTGTCAACACCTTCGACAACATTAATATTAGGAACAGAGACTGTTCGTTGCCAAGAGACGAGGCATCACTGCCCTCTTCTTTACCTTCGACTGCAGGGGAGAGGCGTTCGATTACTCAAACGCCTCGCTGGGAGTGCAGTTCCCCCGCTTCCCACCGAAGAAGGAGATGCACGCGCGTCCGTCAGGATATAAACACTGCTAACAGACCCTCACCAAGCCATAGAGTAGGGGAGGGGCCTCCTATACCCCCAAGGTCGTGCCACTCATCCCCCAGTCAGGCGAACCCTGCCTCAGGGAGACTGAGGGAAGAGGACGGGTGGGTGACGGTTAACAGACGCACTTCACGGATCCTCAACTGTCGGCGAGGCCACCGGCGAGGAATCTCACCCTCTTTTTGTCGCGAATTCAGCCCTCGAACGAGGAAAGCGATATTCGACACATGGTGGAAGAAGTCTGTGGTGAACACAATATATTGTTAGTTAATAAACTAAACACAAAATCTCCGTATTATAACTCATTTAAAGTAATAATTAGAGGTGTAAACTCGCAATTAAACCCGTACAATATGAGTCAGTGGCCAGACGGTATTATTGTTAAGGAGTTTATTCACTTTTTCAGATTTGATAACAGGCAAAATAATAATAATAATAATAATAATAATAATAATAATAATAATAATAATAGACGCCCTAACTGTAATGCCTGAAATTTGTACTGTGTATAATAATAATAAATTTTCTATCAGTCATGGCGGAAAACTTGTTGAAAATAGTTTCATATAACGTAAGGTCAGTAAGGAATTCAATTGTAGATGTTCATAAAATCTGTGACAGCGCAGATTTGATACTCTTGCAAGAGCACTGGCTACCTAAGCAAGAGCTAAAATTCCTCTCTACCATCCATGATAACTTTATGTACCATGCGTCATCAGCAATAGACTGATGACGCCTTTTGGTGGTGTTGCTTTTTTAATAGGGAAAAATTAGTCAAAACATAAAATTTTCAACGAGCGATAATGTAAGGTTGTTAGGCATTGAATTACAAGTGAACGATAACTGCATATTAATTGTAAACTGCTATTTACCATACACCAACGGCAGTAATCTAGATGAATACAGTGCTTTCCTGTACAAAATTAAGTCATTATCAGATAACCCCAAATATTCTCACTGCATAATAATGAGGGACTTTAACGCGCATGTGAACTCGGAATTCTTTGTAGAATTGGGTTACATCTGCGAGTCATCCAAATTAAGTATAAGTGATGTAGATGTATTAGGGGTAACCAGTGGTAATTTTACATACGTTAGTGATATGAGTGGCACCACCAGGTGGACTGATCATTGTCTCACGAGTAATAATCTAAAGGATCGAATTGTTAGAGTTCATATTCGGCATGATCTCCTTCTTTCTGATCATAGACCGTTAGAACTATTAATTAATTTTACCAACGTATGCACAACACGACGTAACAAGAACTCAATAGGTAAGAATAATCGCGTCGATTGGTCTAATGTTAATATGCAGCAGAGAATAGAATACAAAGACAGAACAGGTCACCTCTTTAGTAATTTAGAAATTTTGCATCTTGCCTGTAGTAATCCTTGCCCAAATGATTCTCATTGTAAACTCATAGATAGGTATTATAAGAAGATAGTATCCCTGTTAAAAGAAGCAGGAAGCCCGCTGATTAAATCTTACAGCTATCATACTAAGATTATTCCTGGATGGAATGATTTTATTGCCCCCTTAAAGAGAGAATCAAAAGACGCCTACGATTTGTGGTGCTTTCACAGTAGACCCAGATTAGGACGAGTATACATAAATATGTGTAGAAGTAGGGTCAGTATAAGGTGGCCATAAGGCGATGTAAACAGGAAGAAGAATCTATTCGAGCATCAAAAGCCTGTGAAGCTCACATAAATAACGATAATAACAAATGTTAGAAATTTGTTAAGAATCAAACGGGTGTCAAAAATGCCCTCCCTCCAACAATCGATGGGGTGTCGAGGGAGGATGAAATTGCAAAGCTGTGGAAAAGCCACTACTCAAACATTCTTAACAGTATGAATAGGGATAATCTTAAGATAGAATGCAACGAAACGCCTGTGGGAGGGACAAAAGAAAATACTTTGATATCAGTTCCTGAAGTAAAGTGGTTAATTAAAGAGTTAAAGACTGGTTCTGCGTCAGGGATAGATGACCTATCGAATGAGCACTTAAAATATGCCATGCTTGCTCATAGTGATATCCCTGCAGAGTTCATGAGGGTATATATCTTGCCCCTGGTCAAAAATAAGTATGGAGGCATTCTGTCCAACAATAATTACAGGCCTATTGCTGTCGCTTCCTGCCAGTGATGTAGTCGAGACCACCAAGTCCAAGACTGAGACCGAGACCGAGACCTGATCCTGTGAGACCAAGATCGAGACCGAGATCAAAGGTTCGAGATCGAGATCTACCTTCCGAGATCGAGACCCTTAAAATTCGAGACCGAGATCGAGATCGAGACCAAGCTCATGCCCTTTCAATTTGTTTCACACTACTATGGAAATTAGACTATGTTAAGTATATTAATAAACTAATAACTACTTTCTCAGATGTAGTGTGTTGAATGCAAAAAGTGTAGCCTATAAATTAACAAATGAATTATATATATATATATATATATATATGTACTTTTTAGTTATTTACTTCTTTTATATCTGTTACAGAAGGTTTAATGAACGTACCCACTACCCAGTTTGACTTGTGCATTTATTTAAAGCATAGGTGCTCATTACACTTAAGGAACATCAGCATGCTCAGAAGATCTGCTGAAGTTCGACTTCTGTGGGGCCTCATTATTATGCCTCCATGGCTAAATACACGCTCAATTGGAGCACTAGAGCAAGCACTGTTAAAACAGTCATGGCAATATTGGCCAGTGATGGGAATTTATCCCTTTTCTGGTGCCAAAACTTCATTGGAGAGCAGTTGTCTAAAATATGAGATTCATCGATCTCTAAGAGGTACCGTCGCAACTGTTCCCTGCGGTTCAAAATCTTCCCAGTTTCAACGTTCTTCTGCTTGGACCGATAGCTTTGATATTTTGCGATTAGTCTCGGAACTTTGGTTTGACTCTGTTTTATTTCGTCATCGCTGCTGTGAGAATGAGCGCTGTCTCTCTGTATCTGCTCATTCTCCGTGCTTGAGTTTCCTGTATAGCATTTTTCCAACACCATTTCTATGAAAAATAATTTGAATTTATCGGTGCTGTTTTCTTTATGCTATATTTCTTGCATTATTTTTGTGTGAAGCATTTTATTTTTTCAAATACATATTGGATGGGAGGATAATCGTTTTTATCACGCCACAGAGGTTGACACGCCGTTTGGCAACACTAAGTGACCTTATAATATATAATTATATATATAATATATATAATTCTCTATTCAGTGTTTCCATTTTCAATAAAATTAATCGGGCGGGGGTGGGGGGCAAATTTTTTTGTAGCGCTAACCTAAAAAAATCCAGACCCACACCACACACACCCGCAAGACAAACGTGGCAACTCAAAACAGGGTGACTGATTACTGATTAGTGAATACCTAGAGTCCCTTACTTTTACAAACTTTCACAAACATTCTGAATTGTGTCTTCAACCAAGCCACCATCATGAGTATGCCAATAACATGTATTTTTCATTACGGTCTCGAGAGGTCTCGAAAGGTCTCGGGGCGAAAAAACCGAGACCGCGTCTGTCGAGACCGAGATCGAGACCGAGATCTAAATAGCGGAGACCGAGATCGAGATCGAGATCTGCAAATTGGGTCTCGAGATCGTCTCGAGACCGAGACGATCTCGAGACCTACATCACTGCTTCCTGCTTCTCGAAACTACTAGAAAAACTCATGTTACTCCGATTAAATGATTACCTATGGACATTTCCTAATCAGTCTGGTTTTAAAAGGTCCCACTCAACTGACCTGTGTATCTATGTACTTAAGGAAATAATATCTAAATACACTGACAGTAATTCAACTATTTATAGCTGTTTCCTAGATGTAAGTAAGGCATATAATAGAGTGAACCACAATATTTTATTTAAAAAACTAGAAGACAGGAAGGTTCCAATGTACAATTGCCCGCATATGTAATGTTTCTCGCCTCACAGACGACTCCGTACATGTGGCAACGCCACAATGTTAGTTAAGGTACCCCAACTGGGGGAAGGTGGGGTGGAGGCGGGGACAACCAAGTCCAAGTCTGTGTTCATAAATGAACACTTAATATGATCGTGATCGTGAACAGCGTTGAACTCCATGTAGTTTACTAGTCTTATACAGTAATAAGGTTCCATTATGATTACTGCAAATCTATATGAATAGCTACTCCAATAGAACTTTTTATATACTAGTGAATGCGAAATGTTCGCCTACAGGAAATTTTCGCGTTTTTAAACTAATCTTTGGAAGATAGTAAGAAAATAAAACTTAGATCATTAAAATATTTTATTTGAAAAGTAAAGTCAGTATATTGTAATAAAACATCGTAACGTAAAAGCAGTAAAAACGTTTTAAATTATACTGTATTATTACTCTATAACAAGAATGTCATGAATGCCGCCAATTTCCCAACCCTTCCTAATGGTCTCCCCATTTTGTGTAGGTTATCCCATGCAAAGACAATCCATTTAGCATGAATAGGTTTCAGTGTGGAGAGCTTCAACTCTATCTTACCGAGAGATTCATTTACGTTCAGTGCTGCTGAAACTTTATTCGCATACCAAGAGGTAAAACTTGCCTTGATATACGACTTCAACCTCGACCAATCACAGTCCAGAATAAATGACGTTATTCATGACGTCATTTTAATAGCAACTGTTGACCGCGAAATTATGATGCCGCAAACTCGTCCAAGGATAGGAAAGAGCGAAAATTTGCTGCCGCAAAATTAACCTGGTTTACGGTATATATACTTATAAACTCACAATATTATACTAATGTTTGTGAAATGACATTGATGGACCAAACCGAGGTGTTGACATAGTTACTGGCATGATCTATGTTCATACCATATTTCTACACCGTATGACGAACACCGACTCTGAAAATGAATCCAGCTCAAGATAAAATTGTACAGTGAGGCTGGATAATTGGTATGCGGGAAGCAGGCCTCTCTGTAGCTGATATAGCCATGGAACTGGGAATTTCGAAGCCTACTGTTCGACGCTGGGTGCAGAGGTGGCAGGAGACTGGAAATCTGCTAGATCGTCCTAAGTGTTGGGCACCAAGGAAGACCATCCCAAAAGAAGACTGGAGAATAATCAACGAAGTGCAGAACGATCCTATCAACAACGCAGTCGCCATCCGGGAGACACTACATATGGGCGTGTCAGTGGACACCGTAAGGAGACGGTTGCATGAAGCAGGCTATCACCACCGTACTCCTGTCTAAAAAGAGAAGATCGAGGAACGACATCGTCAGGCCAGGCTTTCGTCTGCTCGCTAGCATATAAATGATGATCTCGCATTCTGGAGCAGAGTTATCTTCTCTGACGAGAAGACGTTTGCGTTTACAACTCGCAGCCGTCTTCGGTGTTGGCGACAGGACAACACGAGATATGCCCCCCAAAATATTTACGAAGTGGCATGAAGTAGGCATGTGACGGAGAATGTGTGGGTATGGATGCACCTGCAAGGACTAGGAGAGCTGACTGAGATCCACGGGAGGTTTACGGCAGATCATTATATGGAGATCATGGAGGTGATACTGCCTTCTGTACGCGCGTATGCCTTACCCTATCCTGAGCAGATTATCTTTATTCAGGTATGTTGTATTTGTTATAGAATATTATACTATTACTAGAGTAAGATTTATGTATTACACGCATTTGTATGTCCGGTTTCCACATTTACATGGGACGAATAATGGTCATAAAATTGTTCTTTAACTCTTTCAGTACTATGATAACACTTGAGGATTTTGTTCTGGATAACTGCAGACTGTATTATTTGTAAAACGGCGCACAATTACATTTAGCTGAGAGAAACCCCTAATACATAGGGGTTAAAACCTATCTCGAATAGTGGGTTACTGATGAAGCGTATGGATGAGATATAATTTTACTTTTAATATTTAAAATCCATTTTCAGGACAACTCTCCCATCCACACCGCCATGAGTGTTAGAATGCGGCTTGAGGAGCAGCGAAATCTAGAACTACTGGACTGGCCTAGTAAAGGGTGTGACCTCAACCCCATTGAGAACTTGTAGGGGAATGTGGTGAACTCGTGGGAGCCTGGGCAGGAGCGGACCAGCCGCCAGCTGCTGGATCACACTATGGCTGAGTGGGAGATGTTCCGAAGGAACCCACACATCATATATAACCATGTTGCATCTATACCACACAGATTACAAGATTTAATAGAAAATAATGGGGGATGGACCAAATACTAACTATGAACCGGGTATAGCTGTTATGTTAATCTATGGCAAATTGTGAGCATTTTGTATGATAAACTATTTAGTAAAACATTCTCAACCATTGCATATTTGTTGTAATGAAGAAGTGGTGTTTTATTGTATATATATATAATATTATATATATATATATATATATATATATATATATATATATGAGGCGACGGCGGGGGTCAGGCAGGTCAGGCTCAGCCTGACCTAACTTTAAAAGAAAAATAAATTTAATTTCCTGGTCATCATGTAAAATTTAAATTTGTGTATTTCAAAGATCTATTTATTATGGTCACTTTATTAGAGCAATATAAATTTTAGAATGCCGCATTTTTCCTTCTCTCCATGCGCCGCTTCTTTGGGCAAAGACAGACTTGTTTTATGACGCCTGAGCGACCGAGCGCATTAAGCCACAAAGCCAGGTCAGGCATCATTTCCGATGCCTTGCATCACACTTATGAAAAAATGAAACTTTTACGAAATTTAATGTAATTTAAAATCAACATTAGTATAGCATCTGTCAAAACAAACAGATAAGTATATAATTTTGTCAATCTATTTTTTCAAAGAAGATAAAAGCGAGTTTTTCAGTTTACAAGTCAGGCATATTTCTAAGTGCCTAACATTACGCTGGATGCCAAATCTCATCCTCAGAAAGTTGTTTGAGTGAAAATAGAGATATGTGGCAACTATGAATTGCGCACGGCTTTCCTCATTGTCAGTTACCTCAGGGACCATGTCGTATTCGTTTCAATGCATTTGAATTTTTTTTCTTTTGTATTTTTTTGTGTGTGTGTGTGTGTGTGTGTGTGTGTGTGTTTTTTTTTTCTTTTTTTACTCGACCTTAGATACCCATTTACATTGAAGTACATTTATAAAGATCCTGATTTTACTGCCTGCAAAAATGTCAAAGAACTGCTAAAATTATGCATTGACTTTGATTTAGAAAAAGCTTTTAGCGAATCTGCAAAACTGTTTAGATTGATTTTAACTATACCAGTGAGCAGTGCATCCACAGAGAAGTTTTCCAACATTAAATCGAATTAAGATGTATCTAAGGAACGGAACTGGTCAGGAAAGACTAGTATGTTTAGCAAGAATTGCAATAGAGAAAGAAATTGTGGTTTCCCTGGAGAGGCAAAAGATTCTACATGACAAAGTCATCGAAGAATTTGCAATGAAACCGAAGAGGTTGGAGTTTATGTATAAATGACTCATGGTACATTAAATATGATGAAGACATTCTCTAAGGACATAATAAAATACAAGTAAATTATTATAATTATTAAACAATTTATTGATTTAGTAGGCTTTAAGTAATTTTTGAAAACAAAAGCAAAATTATTTAAAAAACAAAATTTACATATTCATTAATATGAATTCTATCGAAGTCATATGAAGCCCATAATGCTTGTGCCTGACCTATGTGAAAAGTCTGGCGTCGCCCCTGATATATATATACCGGGTGTTTCAAAAGTCCCTCACTAATTTGATTTTCAATTTTCTTTGCAGCTAATCGACCAACGACGTTCATCTTGTGGTAAACTCTTACTCAGTAGTTGAGAATTATTTTGAGTCTACATTTGAAGTTTTGCTCCATTTTCTTCTGCTACCATGCTGACTCTAGAGCAGAGATGTAAAATCGCTGCATGGCAGGAGGTTTTTCAATCTGTGGTCGAAGTGCAGCGATGATTCCGGGCAGTCTACGGACAGCATTATGCACCGGATAGGAACACCATCGTCGCCACCCACCGGAAGTTTATGGAGACCGGATCCGTAAAGGACAAACCACGATCAGGAAGACCTCGAAGTGGGCGGAGTGAGGAGAATGTCGAAACTGTCCGTGAGGCGTTTACTCAGAGTCAAGGAAAGTCAATTCGGCGAGCTGCTGCGGAACTGAACATCAGCGCGACATCTATCCAACGGATTTTGCGGCCTGGTCTCAAGCTGTATCCGTACAAGATCCAGGTGGTTCAGAAGCTGGAACCTCAAGACTACGATTGCCGGGTGGAGATGTGTGACACTGCTGCATCACTACGAAAGAGACCCATCGATCCTGGAGCACATGTGGTTCAGCGACAAAGCTCTCTTCCACCTTTCTGGTCGCGTCAATCGGCACAACACCCGCATCTGGGGAACTCTCAATCCTGCGGAGATCCGTGAACATGAAAGGGACACGCCGAAATTGGTCGTCTGGTGTGCCATCTCCTCAGCTGGGCTGATTGGTCCGTTCTTCTTCCGGGATCAAGATGGAAATTCCGTGAACGTCAACGGAGACAATTACCTTTGTATGCTTCAGGAGTTCTGCATCCCCCAACTGTCAGCTGTAGCTGACATGCAAGAAATCATTTTCCAGCAAGACGGTGCCCCTGCTCATTACTCGCGTGAGGTTCGCTCATTTCTGAATAAGCAGTTCCCGGATCGGTGGATTGGTCGCCGTGGTCCCATCGAACGGGCTGCTCGCTCGCCTGATCTTACCCCATGCGACTTCTTTTTGTGGGGCTACATTAAGAGCAAAGTGTACGCCACCAAGCCGCGAGTCCTCCCCACACTAGAAGAACGGATCAGGAATGCGTGTGCTTCTGTTACTCCCGAAATGTTGTCCAATGTCGGCCAAGAATGGGTAAAACGGTGGCTCGCTTGTTTCGAAAAAGACGGTGCCCACGTTGAGGTGTACCAGTGACTTTCCAGTAGACTTATGAAGCCAAGTTTGATGCCACCAAAATTCTCATGAATCGTAGACTCAACAACCAAATTGTCATTTGGTTCCTCTTGTAATTGCTATTTTAATAAAATTTTAAAAATAATGAGGGACTTTTGAAACACCCTGTATATATATATATATATATATAATATATATATATATATATATATATGTATATTCCTTGTTAAGATCTAATAATATCTCCACATTGATAATGCAACAGGAAATCTGGAAAACATTAATGGGTTTACTTGTCCATCGTGATTAAATCATTATCTCTCCACATTGATAATACAAATACAATCTGGAAAACACTATTAATATAATAGGCATCAGCCACAAACCGGTGGTGATATCCTGCTTCATGCAACCGTCACCTTACGGTTTCCACTGACACGCCCAGTTGTAGTCTCTCCTGGACGGCGACAGCAAGTAACCATGTCAACACCACGGTTTGGCCCATCAACGTCACTTCACAAATATTAGTACAATATTGTGTGAATTTATAAGTATATATAAATATGTTTATGCTAGTATTTATGTGATTTGATAATCAGTTACTGTTATTCAGATCGAACCTGTTAACAAGTTCTTTGTGTAACAATCGCTAAGCCATTTCCCACTAACTCTCTTTACCCCTCTACCTCGCTCTCTCTCACACTATCTCAATCCTTTTTTCACTCAATGCCAATATATATATAATATATATATATATATTATAATATATATATATATATATAATCGTATAGATTCGTAAGTTAGTAAAGGTTTAAAGCTGCACACGGACTCTACAAACAGCTTTATTAGTATTGTTATATAATGATTTAATATACGCGAGACTGCTGCCTGGGGAAGGGGAATGAGGGAGTGTGGAGGATGGTTGTGTAATGCCTATTTTTTTGTTAACATTTACTAGTATATAAAAAGTTGTATTGTGGTATTTGTTTATATAGACTTGCAGTAATCATAATGGAAACTTATTACTGTATAAGACTAGTAAACATTGTGTTTATAAAGATAAACGATTAATATGATCGTGAACATTGTTGAACTCCGACATTACATTATAATTAGGGGCCGTTCAAAAATTACGTAACGCTATTTTTGCTAAAACTTGACACCCCAGATCCCCCAGGAACGTTCTGCACAAACGAGTAGTGTTCACACTGTTCACTTAGCTTGTATGTGTGTATCAAAATAAATATTTTGTATTTGGAAACAAAGTTTACTTTCTGATGTATTTTGAAAAACGTTTTATTTAATATATTGTTTAGGTCAGCAGAGTGCGGAGTTGGTGTGTCGCGGGTCAAGTGGGTTACGAGTTAGGTGCTGGATGGGTCACACGGGTCACGGGTCAAGGTTGGTGACCCGTTTCCAACTCTGATCCCAACGCCTCATTTCCAACTGTAATTGAACAGTTTAAAAAATAGAAATTAATTCCGAAAGCTCTTCTACCCTTCTACCCTTACTCTTTTTAGAACACAATATGGGAAATGCACTGTAAATAATGTATTGAAATAAATTAGGTTAATATATATATATATATATTATATATATATATATATATATCTTTAAAGGATAACTTTCTTCGAGAAATTAAATGGAATGAGTCTTATTTATTTCTATTTAAATTTCTATTTCAAATGTGTTTACGTATATCTTTCCCTAATTTTATTGTCGTGATATTGCAAAGAAGTAAATAGGAATTTAATCACTTTCAAATTATCAACATATATTTCGTTCGCTCACTTACAAAATAATTTGTGAGAAAGGCCATAAAATGGCGCAGAGCTGAGGCCAGACTAATGAGGCCCATTGGTCTAATTCAGGGGTGGCCAACCTCTTGCCCGCGGGCAAATAAATAGCCCACCAAGGCTGTTGGGGTTGCCCACCGCCATCGGATGGCAAATTTGAATCCACTTACGTCTGCGAACAAGCATTTTCCTCAATGAATTTTATTAAGAATAAGTACCGATCAGCTTTAACCGACGCTCAAAACAGGCTCAAAAGTCACAATAAAGTTCAGCTAATGTAAAAAACGTCTTTTTTTTCAATGTTTGAATTTTCTAGTTTTTCAGGGTTCGATTTTTTGAACGATTATATTACTTCTATTAGTGTTTGAGCATATTTTCATATATATATATATATATATATTATATATATATATATATATATATATATATATATACATATATATATGTGTGTGTGTGTGTGTGTTTGTATTTCAATACAAATTTCAGTGTACTTGAATTATTTTTATTTTACCTTATTATTCTAGTCTAGATTTCAGAAAAATGGCACTCTGAAAATTACTGACCAATTTGTTGGCCCATCGCTTGGAAAGGTTGGCCACCCCTGGTCTAATTCCTGGATTATTATTAATCAAACTTATCGGGAGTCGAACCCGCGACCTCATTGTTTTCATTTCGCTTATGAGGAAATGGGGTTACCCACTACAGGCTATGTCGTCACCGTATCGAACACTCCTTCCGCTAGACCAGCAAAGTTAACGATCTTGGGTTTGGTACTATTTAGATGGGGGTGGGGCGTCCCCTGCGAATATCATAGAAATCGTTTATAATATAGTGATTTTAAAATACATTGCAAATTTGGAGTCGCCAAAGTAATGCAATTCTGATGAATCCCCCCCCCCCTAAAAAAATGACACTTTTTATCTTAAAATTAAAAATTTTGCCTGACCTAAATTAAATTGTAGGACCTCCTCTACAGATGAAGTTAGCAGTAGATTTATGCGCGTCCTTTAAGTTATATAGACCATTCGGCGCCACCACTTTAATAATTGCTTCATACGATAAAAATAGCAAAAAATAATTATATTTATAATATAAATTGAAGTAGATTGTAAATATTTCAAGCAATACCTTACCTTTATGGTAATCAGGAACCTCATTTCTCCACACTTGAAATTGTTGTTGAATATTTTAATAGGTTTTAGCTAAATTAAATCCTTGACCCTCTTAAAATCCTATCTGTAAATGCTAAAGCAGTGTTTCTCAGCCGGATTTTCCCCACGAACCCCGTGTCAGGGTCTTAGGTCGGCGCGGCCCTTTATCATCCTACAGGGGTAAACAAATTCACGAAGTGGATGGTATTTTTTTTTCTGCGCACAAATCAGTACTACAGGGGTAAACAAACTACGACCCGGGTTGCAACCCACAGTTTCAGAGACACTGTGCTAAAGGATAAGAGAAAGGAGTATTGTAATCTGGGAAAATGTGCCATATTAGGATTTTAGTTCCTTAGAGAAATTTATTTTCAAATGTGTATAGAAATATTAACCAACATCTAGGCAAATATTCCCATACACGGAAAAAAAATGATATCCTGTAACCTTCTATACAAAGAAATATTATCTTCTATTGTCTCAAATCACTCAAAAAAAAAAAAAGAACTTTCGAAGACCATTCTTCTATCTAAAGAAGTTACGTATCACTAAAAGAAGTCATTATATAATCTGACTGACAAGAAGCTTTGATACCCAGAAGAAGGAAAAACTTCCCCTACAGAATGCACCCTCAAAAAGAAGTTATAAGTTCTAAATTTAGAAAATTTTATTTTGAGTGTACTCGACGATTCCTCAATAGACCAGTCGACATTGTGATTTTGAACAGTTGATTTATCCGCGACGCTCCTGTTAATTTTAATGATTTTAACGTACATGAAACAGTTTTTTACTCAATGAACCTCATAATCATTACATCTTGAAAGTGACACCAACTCCAAATAATGAGAACTCCGCTTCTTCTCTCATGCAATATTCTTCGTCTTTTTTTAAAAGAAAGAACTATTAGTATTATTTACTAGTACTAGTATTAGTATTATTGTATATATAATTTTAATATTTGACGGGTTCAGCGAGTATGAATTTATGTGACTTTATGAGAGTTTGACGACCCGGGGTCGACCCTTCTTCAGCATCCCGCCTCAATTATCCTTCTAATTATATGATTTTTTAATGTACTTTGATTCAATTTGAAATCAATTGTTAATACATTTTTATTTTATTACACTCGTAAAAACTATCGAATTATTACAACTAAAATTGGTGTTAAAATAAAGTTTGACGGCAAAGTAGTTGAGATTAAGACATTAATATGGAAATTTTGAACATTTTTAATCTCCTTTTTTACCAAAATTTTACGAGTGACGTAATAGCCCTCACTATTTAATGGGTTGGAGCTTATTTGGTACCAATTTCATTTAAAATAACTCGATAGTTTTTAGAATGTACTTTTGAAGGTATTTCTGAAAATGAGAAAAGCCATCGTAAAAAATGCTCAGAATAAAAATTTCCAATCCCCCTGTGCACTGAGAGCAACAGGTGACCCCAGACACCCCAGGTGCTACAGTAAGTTCGAATCGCCATGCATGGGGCCAATTTTTTCGACAACACTTTCGCCAGGGTATTCGACGATCCTTCACATGGACCGCCGTTCGATGAATCATTTGGCGAATTTCCCATGGCGACGCGCACCCGCGAGATGCATATTTCCCCCGAACCCCTACAAGAAATCTTAGAAAGGGTTCTTCGACAGCGAGCATCAACAACAGCAGTAACTACAACCTCAGCAACCACACAGCATCAACCATAGCCCGGTGGAACGCTTCGTCGGGAGCGAGCCCTGCTATCAACGAAACAACGGAAACAACGGAAACACCTACGCCGACGGTTGGCGGGCCACCATGCGTGACCTTCGTCACACACACACACACACACACACACACACACACACACACATATATATATATATATATAAATAATTGCTTTTGCTTATTTTTGTTGTGTTTCACCTATGTTCGACCCCTCTGCAGGTTCCCACCTCATTTGAGATGTATAATGAAGGAGAAAGTTGCTTTTTACTCTCATCTTGTCCTCATAGCGAACTACCCGTAGCTGGTTAAGGACTTTCTCGCTCACGCTTTCTTTCCAGGAAGTAGTGTTTCACAGACTGTAGTCGTGACCAATGATCTTCATCTTTCGTTTCCTCTGTCTTAGACGTAAAAGTCCTTTGTATGGCTTCTACATTTGCAATGCCTCTTTTCCTGTATGAGTTTTTGAGTATTGAGCAAAATACTCATTTACTGGCAGGATTAAACTCTTCCATACTTTAGCATTAAGTTTGCGTTTCTGCTGTGGAAGCTCCTCCAGGTAATTCCCAGTACTTTTCTAACTGTTGTAATTTTAATTACAGTGCTCCCTCAATCTGCATCCAATAACATTATTACTCAAAGATCCTCGCTTGTGGGTTTGATGGGTTTGATGTTATCTGCCTATCTCGGATTGTTTTATATCCTTTATTCTGTAGTTCCTTCTTGTTACTAAATTTGTGAGTTGAAAGAGTTGATATGTTTCTTTAATGAGCTTCACAGTGTCGTTTTCCGCCCACTAGAATGTTGTACGTATGTCATTTTGTAATTTTCTATCTCCTCTTAATTTCATATTTCCTTACATATTTTTATGACATTCGCAAAACAAGATAGAGAGAGAATGGAGGGAGAAGTGTGTGTTTGAGAGTATGCTGGACTGCTCACAGGGTAGATGAGACGCGGAAAAAGATCAGCTAAAGGGGACAGTGACAGGAGAAACGGGAGTTCCATCACCCACTATCTCCTGCCAAATATCACCCCTCTGGAGTACTTCCCTGCACGATTGGTGTCTACAATCTCCTCCTCCAAACTCCATGTACTAATACTTGTTCTTGGATTCAGAAAATTAAATATCCATCATCCATCCAGCTTTCCAGCAATTCCTGTTTTCTTAACTTGTGTATTAAATTCCTACGTATAATTACAGTCATCGAAGGCTTCAGCAAATAAGTACATATTACATCTGTATTCTGACTTCGATGCAATCCTTCCAGTAATTTCCTTTGGTGGTCTAATAACTGTGATAGGTACGATTTTCCAGCCCTGAATCCATGTTAGTTTGGAGTGAATAATTTTTCTTTTACGTGGTAAGAAATTTTGTCTCTAATTACACGCTCACATCACTTTATAATGAGGGACGTGGGTGCTAAAGGGCGATAATTCTTAGGCATTGGTCTGTTACTTTCTTTGTATCATATAAGGGAGCAGTGTCCGCATTCTTTGAGGGAGGCCTGCATCGAGTGACTTTCTCCATAGTAAGTACAGTGGCCTGAATATACTCGTACTTCCTATTCTTTCTTCAAGACACAACCCTTCATGCGTTTATATATATATATATATATATATATATATATATATATATATATATATATATATATATATGTATATATATATATATATATATAGTGTGTGTGTGTATATATATATATATACACCTTGTTAACCTTGTTGCTCTTTCATGCGTTGGTCTCTCTTCACACGGAGGTCAAGCTGGTGGCCCCGCCTCTAGGTCTGGCTTGGTGAAGGAGCGAGTTGCTTTCTTGCGCTCTCCACCGTACATAGCCAAGTACACCCGCTCATCTGGTACTGTCCTGAGCCAGGCATCTAGTCTTTTCTTAAAGACTTCAACTTTGACCCCTGTAACGTTTCTGAGGTCCTTTGGAAGCTGGTTGAAAAGTCTTGGCCCCCTGACAACCAAGCTATTTTCTTTCAGTGTTGAGGAGGGGTCTTGTCGGGCCTTTAATTTGGGAACACCACACATTCTGCCTTTCCTATTTTCCAGTGTTGTTTGAATGTTTGAGTGATATATATATATATATATATATATATATATATATATATAAATTAAACATACGAACTGTCATTTTGGGAACGTGCTCCGATCTCTGATTTTGTCATATTCAATTAAACTTATTGATCCAATAAATGTACTGTCTTCAAAATCTTGATTTCAATTTTTTTTTAACTAACACTATTTTGATTAACCTCTGCTCTACAGTAGTTCCGATATGACAAGGATTTTTGCGAGCAATTTTACAGATTCGGCGAGTTTTTAGTCTGAATTGGAATACGATAATTAACAGTTAATTATTAACTGACGTCTAAAATTAATTAAGTGCCATTAACTCACCGTCAAATTCCTTTACTTCGCCAGCTTAAGTTCTATCACAGACACCGTATGATTAAACCCATTGAAATTAGGAAGGCTTAAATATAGGTTTAGTGATAATCCAATAATACTAATAATAATAATAATAATAATAATAATAATACTTTTTGAGGCCTTCTCTAAAGTTCGAAAAATATTTCTTTCAACTAAAACATTCTTCGGGACTATTTTTGCTTGAACAAAACAAAGTAACTTTGTTGATTTTCAATCCAACGTTTCGTCTGTACACTTCACACATTATCAAGGAAATGGTATACTTTTTAAAACTTTAAATAAAAGAAATAAACTCATGTGAAGCTCATCATATTTACACAAGAACACATAATTTAAAATTACAAACATTTTCTAGTCTCATTTTGAATACCGAAATGATATTTTATTTTAAGAGAATCTGTTTAGAAATTTTACTATTTCATTACATTCAGTATCAATTTCTGGTTTCAATTTCTTAATTAAAAGTGATTCAGTTATTCATAGATCGTAGAATCCTTCAGTTCGTTGTAGAATTTTGGAATCATTTAAGATTTCATTGGTTAGTAATTTTCCGTGTTCAGTTTATACGTGTTCATATATCTCGTGTTGTTGCATTCTTGAACGAATGGTATTCGTCGTATAACCAATATAGGACGAGTTACATCCTTCTTCAGAACAGTTAAATCGGTATAGGACGTTACTAACTTCATTAATAGAAAGCTTTCCTCTCGTAAAGAAATGCGAAGACACTTTTCTTGGTTTGTCTTAACTTCTGAATTTGACAGCTTTATTTTTGAAAATTTTAATGTGGTTTTTTCATTATAAGTTTAAGTTTTGGTTCTTCACATTTCATTCCATTTAAAGTGTCGGATTTATAATAAAGTGTTATACTCGTACGTCCCTTCTTTTATTTTTTATTTTATTTTTTTTGGAGAATAAATTGTTTATACATTTCTTAGTTGTTTCCTCTACCATATATTGTGGATAGTTGTTATTTAGTAAATATTTTGTTACGTTTTTCTATTATGATGTTAAATTGTTTCCAGTCAGATGAAATAGGATGAAACAGCCCGTAATGGTGTAGAAAATTTAATAGTTATAAATGTCAGAAAAGATAGACATTCTCTCTCTCTCTCTCTCTCTCTCTCTCTCTCTCTCTCTCTCTCTCTCTCAAATACACACACCACACACACACACACACACACACACACACACACACACACACACAAAATGTGTATATATATATATATATATATATTATCTACCTTGTTTCTCTTTCGCGGTTCATATTTCACAGACTGC
The DNA here is from genome assembly GCA_023014485.1 of Bathynomus jamesi. NCBI lineage: Eukaryota > Metazoa > Arthropoda > Malacostraca > Isopoda > Cirolanidae > Bathynomus > Bathynomus jamesi. The sequence continues at coordinate 99,513 of JAJOZX010001174.1, forward strand.
GCAGGTCAGACTTAAGGTTTCGCTTGTAGTTGTTACCTGGTGTAGAAGAGAATTACTCTTGAAGACGCGTACTCACGCTTTTGATATATCCCTAACATGTTTTGGGAGCTTGTTAAAAAGTTTGGGCGTTCGAACTACAAAATTATTCTCTTTAAGGATTAGAAAGTTTCTCTTGTCTTGTTTCCCCCCCCACTCCCCGATGTTTTATATCAGTTTGAAGGTCACTGTATTTATTTTGAAGTTCGGTATTTGTTCTTTAACTGTTTTTCCATTTGTATACTCTGGGATATATCTCTCCTCTTTTCTCTAGAGATTATATAGAGAATTGACAAAAGTAAATAGATATCTAGCTATAGGTTTTCCATACTTTTTTATTTGATAATAAAAATCAATAAATAAATAATAGATTTAGTGAATGAATATATTTAGAATCGTGTTGCTTTTCCCTTTCAATTATGCAAAACTGATACACGTTCTGGCATTCTATTGATGAGCTTCGCCATTTTGTTCTTGAGGACAATCATCGTGATGTCTATTTACTTTTGTCAACCCTCTGTAAATCTCGTTAGTCTTTCTCAGTAATTTAATCCATTTGATTCTATTTATTTATGTCTTAATTCTGTCTTTTTTTTTTTTTTTGCATATTTCTTCTGGAGCTATAATTTACTTAATTTATATTCGGTCATTAGAACAGAAACTCAGTATGCAAGTGGTATAGTTATAATAATAACAAGTGAGGAGGGCCAGGCAGTGGCACAGCGATCACTAGCACTAATGCTTGCTCATTCCCCTAACTCCTACATTATTATTACCAGCATCATCAGGTTTCGAAGCCCCCGATCTCAGTTTCTTCGCTTCGTTTATAAAAGAGGTGTTACTGAGCTACGGAAGCCGATGCATAAATATAATGGTGTAATGAATGTTTTCAACAAAGGGACTTGGGACGTTGCCTTGCGACGTGAGGACGAACCCTCCTTGGGGCTGCAAACTTCACTTCAGTCTATATATATATATATATATATATGTGCGCCTCGGTAGTGTAGTGTTTAGTGTCGCTGACTACGAATCCATCAGCCCCGGGATCGAGACCCGGTGACGGCAGAGGCGCGCAGCAAAACCCAGCTGTTCATCCTTCCACACAATAAAGAACGTGATTGGTAAATAAATAGGTACCTTGGGTGGCCTAGTGGTTAAGAAGCTGGTCTGCTGGTGGGGTGTGGTTCGGATTCCACGTTAAACTTAGGTCTAAGGTGGGGTGAAAAGCTTGACCTTCGTCAGAATGAACAATTCGGGAGGAAGCAAACCAAAGGTATACCAAAGGTATATATCGTCGTGAATGGATTCAGATCTGAAGTCTAGAAATCGTCAGCTATGTCCACAATGTACAGTATTAGCTCCCTTGCTTCCCTTGATTCCGGACATTGATGCAGACATTAATGACAGTATCGTATCGTGTTTCGCGGATGACACAAAGCTATGGAAGGAAATACCAAAAGAAGTGACAAAAAAATTACAAAAGGACAGTGACACATTATTCAAGTAGGAAGAAGACAACAATATGAAGTTCAACGAAGAAAAATTCCACCTTATAAGATATGGTTAGAACAAGGTGCTACAGAATAAAGGACAGTGTTTGCAAGTGATATATAATTCAGCATGCCCAACATCATGCCCACAAGTCAGGGATCTTAGAGTAATAATATCATGGGATGCAGAATTCAGAAAACACTATAAGATCGCTATAAAACACTGTAACTCACGGCAGCTAGAAAAGTACTGTAGTCCCTCTATAATCGTCGCCATCGACTATCGTCGTTTCGATCTATCGTCGTTCCCTATTTAACACCATTATTTCGTTAATCGTCCTCCCTCTATTAATCGTCGTCTGCCCGCGGGGCATCAGTCTTTGTTGAGCACTCAGTGGAGAAGCACGACCTGCAGTTCTACTACGCAATTTACTTTAAAATATTGGCTCTTTTAATTCACTTTAGTAAAATTAAGTGAAAATGGACCTTCGTAAGAATGTACAAAGTGGTGGTAGGTAAAGGTAAAAGGCCTAGAAATGTGACCACATTGGAGATTAAACTAAAAATTATAGATGATTTTGAAAATGGAAAACGTGTTGCAGATATAGGCAGGGAATATGGCTTACCGCCAACTACTGTGCGATCGATTGTGGCCGATAAAAAAAAAATAGAAAGATATTGCAAAATTAGCAGTGCATGGTTCTATTAAAATGATGCGTTTTGGAGATGAAATTATGATTAAGATGGAAAAAATTATTGTTATTGTGGATAAGTGATCAGCAGGCAAAGTGTCAAAACATTAGTTCTATGTTCATTAGAGAAAAAGCCAAAAAGATTTTTCATGACCTTAAAGAAAAGGATAGTGAATGTAAAGTGGAAATTAGTGCGAGTAAGGGCTGGTTTGAGGAATTCCAGATAAGGACTGGTGTTCATTCCGCTGTTCAGCATGGTGAAGCAGCAAGTGCTGACAAAGATGCTGCTGAAAAATATGCAAGTGACTTTGATTTGTAAATTTCGGAGTGGGGTTATAATTAATCCAAAGCAAGTATTTAATGCAGATGAGAATGGTTTGTTTTGGAAAAAAAATGCAGAACCGTACTTTCATAACACAAGAAGAGAAAAAGATGCCTGGACATAAACCAGCCAAAGACAGATTGACCATTCTTCTTGGGGCCAATACTACAGGGGACTTCAAATTGAAACCATTGCTGGTTTATCATTCAAAGAACCCCGAGCTCTGAAAGGTTTTGTAAAATCCAGACTGCCTGTTGCATGGAAGTCAAATAAAAAAGCTTGGGTTACAAAGGCAATTTTCAGTGAGTGGTTTTGTGATCACTTCTGCCATGCAGTCAAAGCATACCTCAAGCGCAATAATCTTTCAGAAAAGACCCTTCTTATTCTGGACAACGCTCCTGGGCATCCAACCAACTTGGAGGACTTGTCTTATGGCATGGTAAACGTTATTTTCTTGCCACCGAACACAACATCTATACTGCAGCCTATGGACCAGAATGTTATTGCCAACTTCAAGCGATACTACCACAAGATAACATTCAGCCAGTGTCTCGAAACCACAGATGGAGAAGGCATTGGTAACATCTCTACAGCGTGGAATGAAGTCAGCACTTATTGTTTGAATGCTGCTTGGAGAATTTATGGCCTCAATGTGTTGCTGACTTGCCTGGAATTGAAGAAGAGACTCCAACACAAATTCAAGACAAAATTATTGAGCTGGGTCAACAATTGGACTTTGAGTTGGAAACGGACGATGTCTAAGAGCTCTTGGAACCTCATAGTGAAGAACTCAACACTGAAGAACTGTTACAGCTTGAAGAATACAGGGTATCAGAGGAGTAAAAGGAAGAGGAAGAAGAGATTGTCAAGACCATGACTCCAGACTTGAAAAAATTTACTGGAGCACAGCTCTGAATTTACTTTTTTTCCCCTTACACCACTAGATAGGTTAATGATAGTAAACTCTTGAATTGACGACATACCAATTACAAATTGTTTTAGCTAAACATAATAATACAATAATGTACAGTTTATAACTCACCTTAAGTTTATTTATTCATTGCAGCAGCAACAGTGGACGATGTTAGACCTTGCATGTAGGCATTTGTTGTGAATTTACCGCCATGTATGCTTGGCCACTGATCGATGGCTTTCTGTGTGATCATTACAGCAGATCTAGTGCCTGGAGCTGGACCCTCCTTCACAATTCTGCACAGCTTAGTCAAATGAGATGGCTTAATGGATCCTTTGTGTTCAACAATGTAACAAAGGATGGAGAATGTCCCTTCAGCTGGTGCTTCACTCCAGGCAGTTGATCCATCTTTATCAAAATGCTTTAATCTCTCTGTGATTCCTTTCCACAGCTGTTCTATATATTCTGTCAGCCAATTTATCACTGAGTCTTTTGTAAAACTACTTTCAGATCTGGTTCTGGATGGTCTAGCAACTTCAGCAACCTGGTAGTAATCAGAACGTTTCTTGATGTATTTGTAAACTTCATTTAGGATGTAATCCTCAGCTGTTAGTTCCTTTTGCTGCCCTGTAGTATCGTGCTTAAATTCAGAAACTACATCATTTGCATTTCCTCCATTAGCTAATTTGGAAATTGTTTCCATCACTCTTAACATAACAGTTTTCCCTCCTTCTTTATAAAATATATTTTCTACAAATTCTGCACTAACTGTGGTTTTTGAGCTACTTGCAACATAATCTTTGTTACATAGGAAATCAATACATAGAACTTGGCACTAATTTCTTTCTCTTGTGGATGATCAAAAAACACACAATTTTCCACAAATCTGTCAAATTGATCAAATTCGTAATTAACCATGCGAGTATCAGATTTGAGTTTTGGTCTCTTAAAACCAATAATTGTCAAGAACCATATTGGTATAGTCAAGGCCTGATCTCAGATTTGAAGAGTGATTCTGAATAAAGTCTAAAAGCTCACTCAGTTTACAAATTTTCTTCAATGCATCAACGTGGGCTCTGTTCACAAGATGCATTAAGTCCCATCGAAATTTGAAATTTTCTCCAAACAACTTTTTCATTTCGTTTTTAAATGGCTCGTTGTCCTTACAAAAAGCCCCATCTCCAACCATTCCAGATACCTTGGATTTAATTGCTTCTTCAGATAGTTTCAAGTGATTAGGAGACTTCAACACATCAAAAATTTCATTGGCCAAATAAACTCCTGATTTGCTGCGTACTAAATTTATCCCAGCAAGTTTTACAGTCTTATCTTCTTCACTCATAACTAATACAACTAGCATGCTTAATCCCAAAATTGTTCCAATGTCAGCTGTTATTGTTACTGAAGTTTGTTCTAAGAACCACTTTACAGCTTGTTCTTTAAGTTGATTATCTAATAGCTCACAAATTGTCTCGCACGCATGTGTGCTATGATTCAAATTTCCAACCTCACAACCTGACCTATGTAATACAGCTAGAAGTACTGGATATAGAGCCCATGCAGTGTTTGTTTTCATTATGTAGTATAAGATGTTGCCACATAAGTCTTCTATGCGTTTAGTAGTGTTCCGAGATGTTTTCATCACTTCATAAACAGCAGCTCTTTGATAATGCTGAAGTTTAATTAAATGTCTCTTCAGGTGGGTTTTCAGATTTCTAAACCATCTCTCTTGATTTTCTCCTTGTTTGCATACATAGGTTAAATCTTTAACATTGAAGTAACCTTTTATGTTAGAATGTTTGTCTGAAGCACATGCTTTGGGGTCTGTGCAAGCTATGCAATATAATGTAAACATTTTATCATCAGAAGCATCATCAATATTTTCTTGATTATCATCATCTTCATCCTCAACAGCTATATCTACATCAGGCATATTAGTGTCACTATTTGCAATGTTTTCCATTGTATCATTTGGTACTGAAAATGAATCATCAGCATGCCCTAGATCCTTCTTTTCCACCAATTTGAATGTAGATTTGATCAAATCATTGTTCAGGATTTCTTGTATTGATTTACACTTGCTTAAATGGGCTATGGAAATGTCAAATTTGTTGCTTTTTGCTTTATTAGATTTGGATGCAACACTTGAACTTGAAGGCATATTTTGACTCTTCTCTTTATTAACCACAACAGCTTGGTGAGTTTCTTTTGTTAGGCGCAAAATTGCATTCAATGTCTTCTGGATTTGGGAATTTTCAAATTCCTCTAAAGCAGTTTTGTTAGTCTGATGCGCAGATTCCTCACTTACCTTTTGTTTCTTAGGTGGAGGAGAAGCACTTTCTTCAGTCTGTGAAACATCTAGTGAAAAAGTTTCATTTTCTAGATTAGCAGTTGATGAAGTTGGTTCATTTTTCTGAGGTCTAGCACTAGCACATTTTGTGAACAAACTAAATGACTGCTTTGCCATATCTCTTTGCTGCACTTCATCCTGGTATTTCTTTACTGCAATATCTAAGCTGTGGGCCCAAACTCTGGGACCTCTTGTATTGTAACAAATATTTTTTTGGAATTAAAATGTTCCTCCCAGTTTTGCTTCTTTGAATATTTGTTCTTGCATTGACCACAAAAGTAATCCCTTTTAACACCCTCACTTTTCTCTCCAACTTCATCAATATTAGGATCCATTATTGATTATTGACTACCTGAAAAAATACAAAATAAGTAAAAGTTAGTAAATATAGTATGGTAAAAGTGAGTAAAAGTAAGTAAATATAGTACAATGAAAGTAAGTAAAAGTAAGTGCTTTAAACTTAGTAAAAGTAAGGAAGAGTAAGTAAAAGTAGGTAAGTTAAAGTAAGTAAAAGTAAGTTTAAACTTAACTAAACTTTTCAATTCTAGAGTCATGGTGGATTACTTAAAACCGCACAAGTAATTATCTGGCCAATTTATCAAACCTGGCCGAGATCAATGGAACATACTATAGTCCAATCCTGATAATTTTATATTAAAAAAATATACGTTTTAATAAAATTTTAATTATCAAAACATTGAAGCTTAACAAAAAATAAAAATAATTGTTAAATATGGAATTACCAACTAAACTTAAAATAACTAAATTTGTAATTTAAAAAATTGGTTTGTACAAGAACGTATACGCAAAAAAATTGCATAACGTCTAGCGGATGAACAAAACCCAAACCCAAATTTATTTTTTCTCATGGTCAAATTTACTGGAGCAATGCTCCCAAGATCCCAGGAATCTGGAGTCATGGTCAAGACATTGATAACAGGAAATCTGAAGGATTTCTTTTGGCACTGGGAGAAGATGAAGGATTTTTAGTAAATGACCCCAATGCAGAAAGATCCTCCAAAGTCATTCGAGAAGCCAATCAAGCCTTTCGTTGCTATAAGGAAATCTTAGCAGAGAAAAAGGCCACAAGACAACCAACTTTGGATTATTTCTGCAAAAGAAAATCAGATCCACCGAAGTCTCCCCATCCATCAACATCAACAGCAGTAGATCTCCCTGATCTGCTGATGGAGGGTGATTCACCTACCGAGCAATAATTTGGTAAGTACAGTATAGCAGGTGGTTTGGAACGAATTGTCATTATTACATGTATTTCAATGACTCGTTAATCGTCGTCTGTTCATGGAACCAATTAACGACGATTATAGAGGGACTACGGTAATGAAATATCTGGAGGAGCTTCCACAGCAGAAAAACAAACATCATGCTAAAATTATGGATCAGTTTCGTCCTTACAATAAATAAGCATTACGTAATACTCACAAGCCCATAAGGAAACCGAGACATTACACATATAGAAGCCATACAAAGGACTTTTGCGTCTAACGTAGAAGAAACGAAAGATGAAGATTACTGGTCGCGACTACAATCCCTGAAACCTTCTACCTACTCTCTAGAAAGAAGACGCGAACAGTACACAATAATATACTTATGGAAAATACTCGAAGGGTGTATCTCTAACCTAAGAAATGAAATAGAAGCAAAGTATCGCGGTGGGACACGGGGCCATGAAAACCTGGTTGGAAAGCACCCTGAGAATATGAGGCCCGAAACTTTTCAGTGAAGTGCCAAAAGAAATGAGGAACCTCCAGTACACCAACCTAAATCATTTCAAGAACCAGCTGCTGGATAGATTCTTATGCAAAGTCTCTGACCAGCAACGCTTGGCTGGCTACGAGGACAGGAGGGAGACGGAAACCAATTCTCTCCTCCACCAAATCCAGCAAATGAGGCGGGATGCTGCAGAGGGGTCGACCACAGGTCGATCCTGAATCTTCGTTCGAAACCAATGAAAGGTATAAAACAGGTAAAGTTTGTGTGTATATATATATATATATATATATATATATATATATATATATATATATATGTAACTTTTTATCATCCTCAAATGACTTTTAAAAAAGTGTAACAATTTCTGCGTAAAAAGCATGTACTGCATTTATTATGTAATTTAAATCTATTTGGTAAAATTATTCTTAACCCATTTCTTTTCTTTACCAAATTGTTTATCTTAACCTTAACGTCATTTTTACTGTTTCATATTTAATGCGGCACACTCATTTGTAACGTTTATTCAGTGAATAAAAAACGAGGGTTCATTTCTAATTTATAAAATCCTTGATTTTGTATCGTATATAAAATATGAAAAAATTAACTATTCTTTTCATTGAAGATTCGTTTTTCTTAGTAAAATACATAAATTTTATTTAATTTTTACTTTCAATGTATTTTGGAGTTTTTTTTTAAATTTATTTCGACTCTTTACTTGATTGTAATCTATTAAATTACTAAGCTAGTAAATTCAAAGAAAAAGAGTTAGACTGGATTGGGAAATAGAAGCTCGGAATTTGTTACTGTTGTAGGTGTTAAAAATATTATAAATTGTTATAAATGTTTTTAAATGTATTTTAATATATAAATGTATGGATGCGAAATTTAGTATAAATATATTTGAGTGTTCTTTATTGTATATATATGACAGTTTTGTATCTTATTTGTAGTAAAGTACGTTCTAATGCAGGAGTTCTCAACCTTGGGGGGGAGGGGAAGATCATATTTGCGGTCGCGAACCGATTTGATAATTTTATTTTCAATTCTTTTCCTCCGGCCGTCCGACAAAACATTTATCAATCATGAATGTAGTTGCATATAATAGCTGAAATATATACAGGGTGTCCCAGAAGTCTGGACTCATAGGGAAAATAGACATTATATTTTTAAAGTGAAACAAACATATTTCTAATGGCAGATTTACATATTTCAGGGAAGAAAATACCCTGATGGCTCAGTACAGCAATCAAGAGAAGGTGGAACTGGTATTGCTACATATTTCCGGAAAAAGCCAGAGGGAGGCATGTTTGTGAAATAACTGACATGCCTCCCTCTGGCTTTTTCCAGAAAATGTAGCAATACCAGTTCTACCTTCTCTTGATTTCTATACTGAGCCATCAGGGTATTTTCTTTCCTGAAATATGTAAAACTGACATTAGAAATGTGTTTGTTTCCCTTTAAAAATATAATGTCTATTTTTCCTATGAGTCGAGACTTCTGGTACATCCTGTATGTATATATATATATATATATATATATAATAACTTGGTAGCGGTACGATATATTTTTTATAATATTCTTAATTACAATGGTGGAATTCAATTTCTAAATGCAAAGTATTTTCTTTCGTGATTCTAGCTTTTGGGAAATTTGTCGAACTTCGACCAGTGTTTTGGGTCGTGAATTGTGTGAACATGATTTTTGGGGTCGCGCATGATAAAAGTTGGGAAGGCCTAAGTAGTATGACCGAAAAATGGTAGAGTGCAAATTGCAATGCAATGTTGATCAATTGTTGCAAGGGGAGGAGGTGGTTGGCACCCATGGGGGCGGGAGGGTGTTGGCACCCATGGGGAGGGTGTTGGCACCCATTGGAGAGGAAGTTGGCACCCATAGGGGAGGGATATGCAAGCAAGGGGGAGGGGCCTCCCCCAAAAGGGATACCCTAACTTGGCCTAGGAAGGTAGCCTAAGAGAGAGGAGAGGAGAAGGTCTTTTAGCTGGCATATCTCGTCGCATACTGAAGCTCTTGGCAGCCTCAGTTGGCTTACAAGTTTTAACCAGCCAGTTCGCTTAATCTGGCTTAGAAGGCTTAATCAGAAGGAGTGTATATATATATGTATATACTATATATATATATATATATATATATATATATATATATATATATGTATATATATATATATATATTTATCCGAGGTGGCTTAGTCAGCCACTTGGAATGTTTAGAAGGCAATATATATATATATATATATATATATATATATATATATATATACGATGCAATCCATAAGAATAGTTGCCAGATTGTGCTATTTATTTAATTTGTACATATTTAATGGAGAGATGTTCTCCATATAATGAAGTTCTTGACAGCTCCAGTCGGCTTCGAAGTCAATGCAGAAATATATAACTTTTGTAGTGCTGTTAATTTTAGCGTAGAATTATCCAATAATATCATATACTTTGAATAATAAAATACAACTACGTCATTCTGTTTATTTAGTCGAGTTATTTAACAAGGAATAAATTATTTAACATACACTTATTCGAAATATATAGGAGATAAATATACAACCAAATTAATAATAGTAGAAGAAATCTATACACACCAAAAATACACACTTTAAGCGAGGAATATATATATATGGGTCTGTATCGAAGGAGTGACATTTCAAAGGAGTGACATAACAAAGGAGTGACATAAATATTAGAAATATTTTAAGTTCATGAATCTTTTTATTACATTGTCAATAAGTTTTGAAGGGAAACCATTACCAAGTAAAGACTTTTTAAGGAATTCCAACTCGGCACGAAGGAGATGGTAGTTGGAGCAAATCTCGTAATCTCGTATATGTTACAGGGAATCTGTGTACCTAGGGATTTCATGAAATCCCTAAAATGTTCAGGGATTTCGTGTCAGGTTAAGTCGTGATATTTTCGTTAAAACTAACGAAAATATCACGACTTAACCTAACCAATCGTGAAAGGCGTACAGTTGACCTAACCGGCCATTCAATAATTTTCCCGTAGGTTTAACGAAAATATCACGACTTAACCTTACATGAAATCCCTAGTTACACAGATTCCCTGTAACATATATATATATATATATATATATATATATATATATATATATATATGAATTATGTCACTCCTTCGTTACGGTATTTTCGTGTCACTCCTTTGAATTTTATCTCCGATTTGTCACTCCTCTGTTATGTCACTCCTTCGTTATGTCACTCCTTTGAATAGGACCGATATATATATATATATATATACACACACAATCATAAATATTAATAGACAGTAGAAATCTATATACACGTTTTATATATGTAAGCGTATCCACACACTTATATATAAGCATAAAAAATAATAATAGTACAGGAGAAATCTATACACACGTTTAATATATGTACGCGCCTCTACACATTTATATATAAACTTCAGAATAATAGTGCAGAAGAATTCCAATACATAGATAATATATATACATCAAAATATAGGCGTTTTATGTTCTACTGCGCTTAATTAAAATACTAAACTCGCATGTGATCGAGTTTACAGTTACATCCTCGTTGCTTTGTACTATGCAATAAATACGATTTAACATTGTTTCACCACTCAAACTACGCGGGTGTCTATATTTGATATAAAGGGCTTTCAGATTGTTTAACACTACTTTTGTACCCACTTTATAATTGGTTGGCAAGTTATCACTCTTTAAACACGGTTAGAATACATTCAAAAGCACGCACAAAGAGGGCATCGTTTGCCACATCATTAGTAAATTCAAGTTTATAAACACTCCTTTCCAATCGAGGATTTATTCTTTCCAATCAGAGCTTTTCAACCGTGAACTCTTCTTCACAACGCACATCGACAGTTGAAGTAATCTTCTAAATCGTGCCGACAGCTGATCATTATACAGGGTGTCCCATAAGTCTGGAACCATTTGGCAAAATGATAAAAACGGCAATAAAAACGGCTTTTATTCACAGAACGTGTTCGATGTGTCCACCATTATTATTGATACAGGAATGCAGACGAGATATCCAGTCAGCAAACACACAGCGAATGGTATCACGAGTGATGGTGTTACATGCGTCGATGATGCGCTCTCGCAAATATGCACTGAACAGAACTGAACAGAATGGTGGACGGGAAATTGGCATTTTGAGCACATTGTTTCGTAGTCCATTCACAAAATTCCATCCGTCGGTCTGGATCATCTTCGCTTAATTTCTGCAGGATTTGAAGTTTGTAAGGATGCCATTTGTGTGCTTGAAGAATGCGGGGGATGCTGCTTTTCGACACTCCTGTCTCAGCTGACAACCACCGAAGAGAGTTCTGGGGACTGTTTGTGAAATGAGCGAGGATGGTAGCGGCTGTGTCATCGTCGGTGGATGTCCTCGGAGGTCCACTGCGTGGTTTATCTCCTATGGATCCCGTTTCCCTGAACTTTCCTACAAGTTTGCCGACACAGCTGTGAGTTATCGGCGCACAGTCCGGATGCAATCTGTTAAATTCCTCAGAGACCTCCCTCTGACTCCGATTTCCTACGAGCAGAATTACCTGGATGCGTTCTTCCTTACTCAAGGACATCATGCATGGGCACTTGCATAAACGGAAAAAAATGAATTACTTATTTTACCCTATGGTTCCAGACTTATGGGACACCCTGTATAAAGAAATAGCTCTTCAGGGTGAACAGTGTAGGCGAGCTCAGCCCTGTACCGCTCAAGTCCTTTGTACCAAAGTTCAAGATATTTCGAAGAGTCTATAACTTTTAAATACGCATCCAGTTCCAATCCATTCTCGCCTTGTTCAGTCCTACACTCGGTAAAACTGTCGAGTAGAGGAGTGTACGCGTATTCAAAAACCGTGTTAAAATAAAGCATATCGGCAACACGCGCGTCTAATATAGGTTTTAGCTTCCGGAAACCGACAACTTCAAACATTCTGTCGAGAATAAAACGGTTTCGCGTGGGGATAAGGGCGTTATTGTCAGCTGCATTCTTCCACATCAAGCGTATATCAATACATGACTGGTCTCGTTTTATACACAACGTACAAATAACAGCGTATGATGGTGCATTACTAATCTGCTCTCTTCTTGTGCCTACACCTGCAGGTAATATGTAACGGTCCTCGCCCCACTTCTCAACCTCTACGAACATTCTGTTCATCTCCTCAACACTTAAGTAAATTACGTTCCATTTACCAGAGTTTGATTGTCTACAACTCGTTTCAAGTACATAGTTAACAGCGCCGGTTTTACGCCTGAACACACGCACTGACTTTGTCACAGACATGTCGTATACGGCATTGAGGATACTGCTCAACGGAAGCTCCATCGTATATTGGTTCTCTATTGTGAGGAGCGCACGTCCATTCGGTTCATGCTCTGAGGTGACTATGAGCAGCCGGTGCGCGGTTTGGATCGGCGGGAGGTGTGGGGGTATGAGTCACACGGGGCGCATCATACCAAGCGTTAGTGATTCGTGTAGGGGGTTGTTCTAACACGAATGAATCATATGAATACTTTATCTCATTATACCGGGCAATCGTTTAGAGAATTTTTCCATCTGCGATACATGAAGTAATATCGGCTTTAATGTTTTATCACTCCCACTACCCGGAATGCGCACCATACACCTTCGTTCAGAGGTATTCAACATTGTATTTTCTCGAACTACGCACATTTTATTAACACTCCGGAGCTCTATTTGAGAGAAACATGTGTCCATATCTGTCCTCTTTGCTTAACAAACGATACTTATCCCTAAATACAAGCCTTTAGCCACAACCTCACTGCGAACCTCATCATGATATATATGAACGTAATGATAAAAATATTTTAAGCTCTCCATAATTACAAGATTTATGTTCTCAGACGCAGGGTATGCGTACTCGGTGTGATGTAGCATACATAATAGCGCTTGTCACACCATTCGTCAACAAGGTTCACAACCCACCCCGTTGCTTCTCTTCTGCACGTGATGCTGCTTTCACATCTCGGTGTACGTGCGCCTTTACGCAGTTTAGTCCTATGACGTAGTCCATTACATCGTTTGAGCCCTGAAAACCCACATTGCTCTCGACAGAATATCCGTAGAGTATTTGGACCTCCTGCTCCTCACGCTTCGTTCGGTTCAATAGGGCCTTAAAAGCCTCAAAAGAGGGATAACTGGGGATTCTTTGAGTGTTCACCACATCTGTAGCCTTTATCGAATACCACTTCATGAGTGTCGAGTACGCACTATCAAAGGTAGCAATCGCTATTTTCCGTCTACGTGAGAATTCTTTAAAATACACGTCTGAGTTCCACGGCTTGTTGAGGTCAACTGAGGACGCAGGGCTGAGATATGACTAGCTGGTATCAGGAGACACGTGACCCCTTTGATTGGGTTGCGCCATACAGTGGGCGGTGCTTAGCTTTTTTACTGTACACACACACACACACACACACACACACACACACACACAAAGGAGAAAATGAAACGCTAATTGAAGCATGATTTATTTTAAATAAATAAACATATCGTCAACAAGTAAACAGACATACATATATACATATATATATATATATATATATATATATGTATAACGGGTGTCCCAAAAAAATGTTTACACTCATTAACATTATAATATATATATATATATATATATATAATATATATATATCAAAGCTATTGACTTCTCCTTAGGGAACCGGAGCTTACAGATGAAAAGAAGGATCAACACAACGGCAAACATTTTCATTTATTTGTACATCAGACGTTTCGACAAATCTTTTGTCATCATCAGTGAGTTAAGTCTTAAAACCTTAAAACAAAATTGAAAAGTGAAAGTTACATCAATACAATATTAAGACCATTAAAATTAAAACCTTAAAGCAAAATGAAAATTGCATCAATACAAAATTAAAAACATTTAAATTTCATCACTATAAAAACTAAAATTAAATTAAATTTCATCACTATAAAAACTAAAATTAAATTACCTCAATAGGTAAATACACAATGTTTACATCCACCTCCATACTTGGCAAAGTCTAAGAGAACACTAGGTGGTCAGAGGATTAGAAAGGGAATATCTGTGAAACACGGTTGGTTGTCAAAAGAGTCGTAATTTGTAGGATGAGCTATTATTATTAAGGGAGGGTTGTTTCTATAGATGTACAAAGATTCTAAAATTCGGAGTTCTGTAAGGTTATTGGATCTAGTTAAAATTTCAAACTGAGTTTTGTGAAGGGGATGGTCGTTTTCATTACTGTGGTTTCTAATTGCGGATTGTGGAGGGCTACTGAGGGGACGGTTGGTACGGACTGACAAGCCCAAATGTTGAGAAAGGCGCACCTCCAGTTGGAGTTGAGTGCTGCCAATATACGCAGCCTTACAGCTGTCGCACGTGTATTTGTAAACAACATTGGGGCATACAGTTTTGGGGAATTCATCTTTGAACTTTAAAAAATTTGATAATTTAAGTGGGTTGACGAAGGCGAATCTAAAATTTATTTGGGGATAACTAGACTTGAGTAGTTTGGACAATTCACCTCGAATACGCAATGATAAATAACCATAAAAAGGTAATTTAATATATCTGGTTTCTTTTTGTACTGTAGTTACGGGGAGTTTAGTATCAAAAGTGTTATTTAAAAATTTCTTTAATTGGTTATCGAATAGATGAGAAGGGTAGTAATTGTTAATAAAGTACTGTTTTAAAAATTTAAATTCTTCGTTTAACGAAAAGTAATCCGAACAAATACGGTAACTTCTTGTTAATAATGTTACTATAGCACTAATCTTATATTTATAAAACATACAACTTAAATAATTGGTTCCCAAGCCAGTAAAAGTTTGTTTCCGAAATAGTGAAGTATGGAACTTATTATGGGCCCGTTTAACTAAAACATCCAGGAAAGGTAAACTATTATTTGTTTCGTTTTCACACGTGTACTTAATATTACTATGTTGTTTATTAAGATAATCAAGAAAAAGTAGCCCTCCACAATCCGCAATTAGAAACCACAGTAATGAAAACGACCATCCCCTTCACAAAACTCAGTTTGAAATTTTAACTAGATCCAATAACCTTACAGAACTCCGAATTTTAGAATCTTTGTACATCTATAGAAACAAACCCTCCCTTAATAATAATAGCTCATCCTACAAATTACGACTCTTTTGACAACCAACCGTGTTTCACAGATATTCCCTTTCTAATCCTCTGACCACCTAGTGTTCTCTTAGACTTTGCCAAGTATGGAGGTGGATGTAAACATTGTGTATTTACCTATTGAGGTAATTTAATTTTAGTTTTTATAGTGATGAAATTTAATTTAATTTTAGTTTTTATAGTGATGAAATTTAAATGTTTTTAATTTTGTATTGATGCAATTTTCATTTTGCTTTAAGGTTTTAATTTTAATGGTCTTATATTGTATTGATGTAACTTTCACTTTTCAATTTTGTTTTAAGGTTTTAAGACTTAACTCACTGATGATGACAAAAGATTTGTCGAAACGTCTGATGTACAAATAAATGAAAATGTTTGCCGTTGTGTTGATCCTTCTTTTCATATATATATATATATATATATATTAGGGTGTCTCTTATTGGGTAGTCAAAAATTGAAATGTTGAATTATTTTATCTGCGCCCCCTAAAATAGTTCCATTTAGCATAAAAACTAAAACTTGAAAGTTTGACACAAATTGGCTCATATTTAGGGGTCGCCCCCGGCTAATAAAAATGGTGACCATGGCATAATAGCTCCTGACATATGATTATGCATTATACACATAATTCCTTCCTTCTTTTTTAGTTTGATTCGTTTTTATAAGTATAGGCCTTCTTATTTATCATTGATCCTTTTCTAACCTATCCTTGATGTTGTTATAATCCATCCTTTGGTCCTCAATCCTTCTTTATCCCAATCCTTTTTCTCCTATCCAAAATCCTTCCTGGCTCTTTTTTTATATACAATCAGCAATGAAGCATTGCTACAAAAAAAAACCATTAGTTTATTATATAGAGATAAATTCAAAATGCCAGTGCTATTTACATACTTTAATTACTTTAATTAGCATTATTTCCTTATACAACATTTATTTAATATACAATGATTATACAATATGGTGTATGTTAAGGTGCGACCTCATTGATGGTTATTTTTTGAGAAGAACCGTTTTTGATGGAACTGGGTGACTCTGGCGGTGTTTTGCAACAATTTGGAGCAGGAACTGGAGCTGCTCTTCCCCCACTGTCAATTTCTTATTCAGCTCTTGAACTGAAGCTACTGCACGTTCTGCCCGGTCATTTACAACAGATAGCGCTGCAACAATAGCTCTGGCCTTTAATATTCACAGTTGGATGTCCAAGTGCTGGTGCCTTGTTCAGAAATCCTTCTGGCAAATTCAGCTTAGTAAAGAATTCTCTAGTATTTCTTGTAACAAGTTGGTGTAGTCCTTCACCAGAGCAGAAGGTCGATTCAGGAATCCGAGGACGCTTGGGTGGTCTATCAGTGGACTCATCTTCTAATGCCTTTACCATGCGTTTCTTTACATCTGTAGTAATTCGCTCATCAAAGAAAGCAAGACCAACTGCTTCTTCAGACAGGTACCATAAGTGGTTAGAGAGCTTTTTTTAGTTGCATCAGAAATCTTTTTGTTAGGATAATTAATCAATGACCTCATAAGGAGCCAGTCATTAAATGGGGTTTCAATAGGGAGTGAGGATGTTGTCCAAGCCTTCATATAGATGAGAACAGAAAAAAGGGAAAGATCTCGAATTCCTCGTTCTTCAGTCTTAGTCATCTTGAACTGGTTTCGAAAAAGCCACATCTTGATAGAATAGAGCGCTTTGGACATCCAGCGAGCTCGATGCATGGCACCTGGTGCACGAAACTTGATGCCTTTATTGGGGACACCTCCAAGAAAGATGATGGACAGATCCAAAAGTTCTTGATAGTCATCCCGTAGCATAGGTGCCTGGGATCTAGCAAACTGAATTAGTTCAGTTTTAGACTGGATAATTGCTTCTTTAGTAATCGTGTCTGTCTCACCTGTTTGGAACTGGCTTTGATCAACAGAAGTCCAATTGTCACGAAAACGCTTAAAGATCAATATCTCTGGACCAGTTGATGTAGATCCCAATGTTGCTTCAAATGCAGCTCCCAACAATAAATCTAAAACATGGTGTCTACAAGGCAAGTACAAAACATCATGTCCCAATTTTGCTTCGATGAGAGCACAGGCTCCACTATATTGACCCGTGTTTGAAGCTGTTGTATCGAAACAAATATTCATTTAATTGAATTCATCATAAATATGATGATTAATTAATTAAAAACATATGTTTAGTATACTTGACAACTGCTAGTAATTTCAAATATTAATTGCGTAAATAATAGCTATATTTTATGAACTTTAATAAGCGGGGGCGACCTCTAAATATTGTTCAATCCAAAAAAAATTTTATGTGATGTTTCTTCAACCAATGGAACTGGTTGAGGGGGCGCAACCTAAAAAAATCAACACTTCGAAAATAAGAGACACCCTAATATATATATATATATATATATCAACATGCACACTTTAGATGATAGTAATATGCGCGGATGTATTAGTATATTTATAGTACTTAGTAATAGTAGTATAGTAGTATAGTAATGGTGTATTGTTCTTAAATAACAGTAGTATCCCTTGTTACAGGAAATGGCGGCATTGCAGTTATCGTTTGAGCAACGTAAGTGGATTCTGAAGCACTACTGGAAGACGGAGAATGTGGCTGAGGTACAGAGACATTGGAAAAATGAGTTTGAAACATTACCACCATCACGAGTAACAATTACAAGATTACGTGATAAGTTTAAGACTGACGGAACAGCGCAAAACGTCAACAAAGGCCGATCTGGAAGACCTCGCACTTCAACTGACAATGAGTGTTGAAACCGTGTTACAGGCCTTCACAAACTCTCCAAATAAGTCTACAAGGCAATGTTCTCGTGAGACTAGTGTTTCTAAATCCAGCGTTCATCGCATTTTGCGACGTGAAAAGTGGAAACCGTACATACCTAGACTGCTCCATGCAATGAATGAGGACGATCCAGATCGTCGAGAAGAATTTTGTGAGAGGCTTTTGCACATGTGATGAAAAACAATCTTTTCCTGATTTCATTGTTTGGTCCGATGAAGCCACTTTTAAACTTAATGGTAATATCAATCGACACAACTGTGTGTACTGGGCCACCTAAAATCCAAACATAACAGAAGAACGAGCACTTAATCAACCAGGAGTGTCAGTGTGGTGTGGTCTGTCTTCCAGAGGACTGATAGGGCCATTTTTCTTTGAAGACACTGTCACAGGTGCTGCTTACTTATCAATGCTGCAAGACAACATTGTACCTTCAATCAGAGCTCTTTTTTTGGAAGAAGAGTGTTACTTTCAACAGGATGGCGCGCCACCACATTATCACAATGACGTTAGAAATCTTCTCAATGTTTGTTTTCCTAGACGATGGATAGGACGTAGGGGATGTACGGAATATACACCACGATCTCCTGACTTAACACTCTTAGACTTTTACTTGTGGAGCACTCTGAAGAACACTTTGTATGCTGAAAAACCAAGGACACTACAGGCCTTGAGACACGAAATTGAAATAGCCTGTGCCAACATTCCACTTCGAACAATCCGAACAGCATGCCGATCTGTTGCGCGCCGTTGTCAAGAATTTATTGATGCTAGTGGCGGATATTTTGAACATCTAAACATTAAAGTAAGCAACACAACCATGAAGGTATTGACGCTGCTGGCTGATATTTCGAACATTTGAACATTAAAGAAGCCTATTTGCTATCTATTTACTATCCGCCTATTTTGCTTATGATATATATGTTGATATGATGTGTAAACATTTTTTTGGAACACTTGGTGTATATATATATATATATATATATATATATATATATATATATATTATATATATGTTAACCCCTCCGTCTATGGCCCGTGTTGGTTCGAAGTCGACGGGGGTTCTAGTTAGGTGGCAGCAACGGATGTGTGACTTGAAGTAGTTTTCTTCTATATTACTCTCCGAGTTCTTCTATAGTGGCTCGGAGGACTCTGATAGACTTACTCAAAATGCTGAAGGTTCCGGACTCTTCTTATAGCGTATCCGGAAAATTTAATGACTAAGTTCTTCTGAAGAGAGCAAGGCTCGAAGGGGAAAATAAAAAGTTTCTCTTACTGCAATTTACTGCTAAAATGTACAGGTAGTGCCCAGCCTCTGAATTAGCTTCTGAATGACAATGGAAGATTTTTAGTGGGTTTATACCCAAAAACTGCTAACATCATTATTATTAAATGCTAAAAAGGCTGTATTATTTTTGCACAATATTCGAAAATAAAGTAAATTTTTAGCTGTGGTAAGGCTTAAACGAGTAAACAAAATATTTGAAGACGAAACCATATTTTTATCTTAAACCACGACTTTTCAGATCTGATGTTATCATGATCTGCCAAGTTAACTAAAAGTGGAAATCGGACTATGCATCTTTACGCTAAAATATGCATATGAGTAAAATTTAAGGTTTAAGATGTACAATTTTAATGCTTAGGCAAGGCATGATCTCATCTTTTATAACGAAAGGAATGTATACGAAATATGAACATTGCAAAGCTTAAGCACGATTCCTTATTAAGCGAAATCTAAAAAAATGATTATGAGATTTTAAAAAAACAACAGGTCACCAATTATTTGGCAAAGTAGAAAGCAAATCAAAAATTTTATCCAAACTCGCGTTGGGCGATTTTGGTCCTTATGTAAAAATGAATACACACACGTACATACATATGAGTATAGGCATTATATAAAGTTAAATATATAAGAATATACAGGATTATATAAATACATGAACCATATAACACATGAATTTTTAAAATGGATACTTTTTCTTAAAATGGATACAAGAACTATATAACTGAATACAAGAATTACATGAAGAATAAGATAGTATAGGAATATGGGAATTATTTATGGTTCATTTTTACACACACATATATATATATATACATATATATATATATATATATATATATATATATATATATATATATATATATATATCAAAACATTCAAGAGCCATGGTACCCGAAGGGTACGGTATTGTAGGTCCCAGACACCTGGTAGCGCTTCCTATATGTGTTACGACACACTTTCGTTCTCCTAAACTCCTTCACGCCCCCCAGTTTCTGTGTCTGAAAATTGTGTCTCTACAGTCAGTTAGGATGGATGCTCACCCTCTTCTTCTAAGCTCACTAGCTCCTTCAGCGAATCAAAGTTAACGATCCGCCGGTTATCCTGGTTAAGCGTGATGCCTTTAGTTTTCACGATGTATTTCACATCCTCCCCCACCTTCAGCCGTACCCTAAGTTTTTGGACCTGTTGAGACAAAATAATCAGCGTAGGCACTATCTCCATACTCATCCTTGATCTCATCAGTCAACTCTCCGAGGAATTCCCCAATAGGTGGCATGTAATCACCTTCCCTCTCCGTGAATATCACACTATCTGTGTCTGCGGTAGACTCCAACGTTTGATACGAGCGTACGCTGTGGTGAAGCTGGCTACAGGTATGTTTGTAACACGTGATGTATCTGTAGCCAATTCGGTTCTGTTGTACTTTATTATGTACGTATTACCCATATTTACGATCTCCATGACCTCTTTATCGGGAGCGTTGGCACAATCCCACACCTCGTTATAACTTTGGGCTAGATGGACGTTCCCCTTGCCTGTATTCTGAGCAAATTTCCCCCAAAGACTAATTAGGCACAACTTTGCACTAAAGCGCTTGCCTGGGTTCTTTACAATTTTGGACCGGTCAAGTTGTATCCCTTCACGATCACGGTAGCGTTGAATATACGCCGATTTTTCATTTTCAGTCTCAATTCCTCGCGGGTAACTTGATGCTCCTACCTTATCCTTCAGAAAAATGTTTATACAGGGTGATTCAGCAAAGAGTACATTAAATTGGAGGATGAAATCCTTGGATAATTCTAAACCACAATGTTTCTATGGTAAAATGTCAGATTCTGCATAGTTTCCATGTTACAATACATTTAAGATGTATTAATGAGAGTGAATATGAAGTGAAACCCCCGTAGGTTTTTGTAATCATTTATTCACCGATCTCTACAGTGTGACCCCTCTTTGTTACAACCTAAAGGAAATGTTCAAAGTTGCCCCCTTCTGCCTCAATGCAGGCCTGTACACGTCGTACCATTGAATGTCTGACTCTGACGCGTTCCACAATGCCTGGACTATGTTTAATTTGTTCGCACCTGTCACAAACACGTGGCCATAATTCCTCTCTTGTTTGACCCCCTAGAGAGGGGGAGGAGGAGGAGAGGTAATGTGGACTGGCTGGTATGCGCCCCAGACCACTCCCATCGTTGCCACAGGACGGGGCGGACCCATATCACCATCCACTATGTGAAAGGATACGTCGTATTACAGGTTTTTACTGATTTGATTGCCAAATTTGTAGATCATACAATTATTCCTGAATTGGCTATTGTTTACATGTTATCAATCTGTACTGAAGTGATAAGGTAATGGTGTGGTATTTCCTAACATCGTAACTGCACCTCGTAATTGTATCTATCACTATCTGTTATCTTATTTCTGTAGGTCACGGTCAGGTGCCGTATCAGAGTGCACTACAACATGGAACAGTACACAGATGGTGAATATGCTGATATGTACCTTGTGTTAGGGGCAGCAGGTGGAAATGCTGCACAGGCTGTACGACTGTATGAAGAACGGTATCCAAACCGAAGGCTGCCAAACCCCCGAACATTCATCGCGGTTGATCGGAGGCTGAGGGAAAGGGGATCTTTCCGTCGATTTACAGCAGATATTGGAGGACATAACCGACACAGGGACGCCACAGACGAGCAAATTCTGAACCTGGTAGAAGATGATCCATCTACTAGTACACGAACAGTTGGAGTTGTTGCGCATGTGCCACAGTCAGCCGTTTGGAGGTGCCTGCATACAAACCTCCTGTACCCATATCATCATCAGAAGGTCCAAGGACTGGATCCTGACGACTATCCACGACGGATCGAATTCTGTCAGTGGTTTTTACGACACCATGCTGTTGATCCTCGGTTCACTAGTAATGTTTTATTCACAGATGAGGCAACATTCGCAAGAGATGGTACTTTCAACACTCACAACATGCATACATTGGCGGAGGATAACCCTCACTTAACAGTACGTAGAGCAACCAGGTGAGGTTTTCAATAAACGTATGGGCTGGCATTATTGGAGATAACATTATCGGCCCTTATCTGCTACCACAGTGGCTGACTGGAGACGTCTACAGGCATTTCCTCGAGGAGACACTGCCAGTGCTACTTGAATATGTCCCACTGCAAGTACGACGTCGCCTGTGGTTCATGCATAATGGTGCACCTGCCCATTTTGCCCGAGCATCAAGGGAATATCTGGATACTGTTTATCCCAACAGGTGGATAGGGCGTGGTGGCCCCGTTCCCTGGCCATCCCGCTCCCCAGATCTTAACCCTTTGGATTTCTACCTGTGGGGCCATTTAAAGAAGTTGGTGTATGATACAGAGGTTCAAACAAGAGAGGAATTATGGCCATGTTTCGTGACAGGTGCGAGCAAATTAAACATAGTCCAGGCATTCTGGAACGCGTCAGACGTTCAATGGTACGACGTGTACAAGCCTGCATTGAGGCAGAAGGGGGCAACTTTGAAAATTTCCTTTAGGTTGTAAGAAAGAGGGGTCACACTGTAGAGATTGGTGAATAAATGATTACAAAAACCTACGGGGGTTTCACTTCATATTCACTCTCATTAATACATCTTAAATGTATTGTAACATGGAAACTATGCAGAATCTGACATTCTACCATAGAGAAATTGTGGTTTAGAATTATCCAAGGATTTCATCCTCCAATTTAATGTACTCTGCTGAATCACCCTGTATATGGTGTAAAAAGGTTGGGGAGCTTCTGAAACCTCCACACCTCGTATATCCTCAATATTCTGTAACATGGCGAACGGCTAGTGACAGCTCAGGACTTGTATATACGCCTCTGATCTTCCGCTGGTTGGATGTGTGATTACAGGCCCCATTGTTCTCCTCTGCGCACTTCATGCACAGGGGAAACATGAGTTTCTGCTATATAACAACGGGTAAGACCGGCATCCATAAGTCGCGAGGGGGTAGTACATCTACGAAAGAAAGGCCGAAATAGTTCTCGTTCAAATTAGCTGAGAACTCTTCAATGGTAGGCAAAGCGAGTCCCACCAGCTTTTCAGGTGCTCCTACGGGGTAGGGATTGTTCTTCATCAAGTAGGGGTATAAAAAACAGAAGTAGTAATGGAGTTTCACGCCCTTCGCAGGCGAAAAGTATAGTTTGAAGGGGTTTGTACGTCCACCGAACGAGCTATCGCCGCATTTCAGAGGATCCGATACCATTGAACGTTTGATGGTGTTTATTTCTTCGCGGTACTGCCCATCTGTCTCCATCCGTGCATCATATTCGTGCTCCCACAAGACCTTGTGAGTGAACTGGGAGCTTATAAGCTGATCGCGGGTCCGGGTCCATGCAAGACTATCGGCAGGAGATCTACCATGGATATCTCCTATGATTCCACACTCGAGACGTGGGCATCCATGCCACCAGCAACCGTTAAAGGAGTACGCAGTCTTCTCACCAGCGGCACGGTCTTCGCTTAGACCATCCACCCGAAAAACACGACCATTAACCTTAATGGGCACTTCCCCCGTGTTGCGGGCATGTTTTATGTATACACCGGTCTGTTGCTGTAGGTGTATGAGCCAGTAAATACCCTTATGC
Organism: Bathynomus jamesi; assembly: GCA_023014485.1. Classification (NCBI taxonomy): domain Eukaryota; kingdom Metazoa; phylum Arthropoda; class Malacostraca; order Isopoda; family Cirolanidae; genus Bathynomus; species Bathynomus jamesi. Next base: position 123,953 of record JAJOZX010001174.1, read on the forward strand.
CCATAACTGCGTGGGTGTTTCTGTGAATGACGGCTAGTGTGTCTTTAAGCATGAAGGTGTTCTTGAACACCGTAAAGCAAAGTGAGGCGATCGTGGTTGCGACTTGTAGCGGGTCGCAGTTGAACCGGTCTATGTACATCCTTCTAAAGGCCTGGAAACATTCTCTAAGCACGCGCACATCTTTTACGCAATAACGTTCACATATATCCGCTATATTTTCATCTGACCCGAACCCGAAGTACAGCTGCGTTCTGACTTCACGTACCTCGCTGTTCTGAAGGGCAAACTCTACAATACGCTGCAGTCCGTGTTGAACACCGTTGTTATACATGGTTCGCGGGTCTACCCTGACTACGTACCAGTTTTCAGGATCGTGGTGGGGGTGGCGGTGAGCACCAGCTGGAATGTTATGCTACTCTCTACAGAACGAGATTCTGCAGTTGTGGAGGGTACGACCGGAATTGAACAGGAATAAGGGGGCACAGTTTTATTTGTAGAAGGAACTAATGTGGTGGGGATGTCGTAAGACGTAGAGGGCTGGGGCACTATTAGTGGGGTTCTAACAACCGGCGCACCCCTGGCACGCTTTATACCTGACGTGGAAAGCGAAACATCAGCTTCATCATGACCCCGTTTTCTCGAATTTTCGCGTGGGGGTGCTACAGTTGGCGTTGCTGGGGGTTCGCTAGTGGGGATGGATTGTGTAGACTCAACTACACGGTCATCGGTATCGTCTGCAATATCGATGATGGGGACATGATGCTGGTACAGCACCTTATCCTCATCGTCATTCACGGTTCTGAGGAAAAAGAGGAAAAGCAAGACTGTAGAATGCAAGGAGCATCACTTAAAATTTTATTATATTTTGTAATTGGTCCACTTATGAGTGACGTGTCAGAGATGGATTTTGTAGGAAAATTCAGGTTCACGAGCCCATCCACTTGTATTGTATCTGGCCCTACAGGATGTGGTAAAACTGTGTTTATGCTTAAAATCATTAAAGATAAGGGAGATATGTTCTCAAAATTTGTGCATAAAGTCATATGGG
>JAJOZX010001174.1:130000-162500 GCA_023014485.1 Bathynomus jamesi
AGAAATATATTTTGAAAATGTCTATTTAGCGATCAAGTTTATAGATATGTGTTTTAAGAGAATGTAGTGTACATAATCGTGTTTTGTGTGCGATAAATCTGGTTCAAGACGACCTATGGTTTAAACCTCTATGCAAACAAAGTGAATATTTTCTGATTTTTTTTTGGCTTATTGAGTTTTGATTTATTGTTATATACTGCGTGTTTATTAGTTGAATTTACTTAACATTAAGTGAAAAAAAAAATATATATATAAATATATATACACAGAGATGGGCAGTATTGCGATACATGTATCGGCGTTACGTATCGAGCGATACTTTTGTATCGGTAACGGTATCGTCTTAGCTACTTGATCGATGTATCGGTATCGGTGTCACTAAGGTCATTTTTCTTAAATGTATCGAAAAAATCGATTTATCGATACACCGATACATTCATGCAAATAATTGAAAGTAATAGTAAGTAAAATTGTAAAAAGTTGTATAAATCGCAAATTTTCTGAACTTCTGTTTTTTTCAAAAAATATGGTTTTAAGTTATAATGTTGAAGGGATCTGATATTTACAATTATATCATATATATCAATGATATGTTAATAATATTTTTCGCGCCGCGCATCCACAGAAATATTTCTTTCCAAAGCTATTAACCCCTTAGATGCGTAATGAAAGGGCCTTACTCCAAGCTTCACAATGTCGCTATGGGTAAGTGTTCTGCCCTCTGGAACTTATCTGGTAGACCAAAGTCTGCCGAAATCATCCATAAGACACTGAACTGCCAATTAAGATTACCTTGTGCCACTAGATGGAACTCCCTCTTCGACAGTTTATCTGTCCTTTTAAAGCATAAGGATCAACTAAATGAAGCAATGACTCGCCTTGGTTTGCCCACCTTTAGAGATGCCGAGTTAGAGTTTATTCAAGACTATGTCACCGTACTCCAACCCATTGCAACGGCGCTTCACAGGTTGCAATCAGACAAAGAGTGTTTTTATGGTTTCATGCCCCCGACACTCTTAGCTGTAGAGAAAGAGATAGAGCGTCTCAATTCAGCACAATTACGCCATTGCCGACCACTTCTTAATGCATTTGAATCAGGCTTCGCTAAGCGTTTCGAGAAGTTCCTTAGCCTTGATAGTTTTTATGATTGCAATTGCGAAGCAGCCATTTTAGCATCAACATCCAATCCTCAATTTAAATTAAAATGGTTGACGATAAATAGCAAATTCAACACAAACATCATTAAGAAAAGAGTTCAAGAAATGTTGGTAAATGCTGTCAAGAGTCTGGATGAGCATTCCACAGGCACAGCTCCGCAGGAACCGAGTGACGTTGCATCTGATGGAAGTTTAGATGCCTTCTTTGATTACGAGTCTGTTTCATCTACTGTCACTCCAGATCAGGACTCGTCTGAAATGGAAGTGTTGAAGTACCTGGGTGACAGCAGTAATTCCCTCGCATCACTACACCAATACCCGGGAATTATGAGAGTTTTCACTAAGTACAATACTCCACTTCCATCCTCTGCTCCCGTGGAACGGCTTTTCAGTTTGGCGGGCCACATTTACTCTCCAAAGAGGAATAGACTATCCGATAAGATGTTTTGCCAACTGGTATTTCTTAAGGGTAATACTCGTTACTATTGATATCACAATTCACAACCATCTTAAAGGGGCAGATTACCTACAATTTCTTATGTTTCTCGTTAAAAGTTTATAACATTTAAGTTTTTCTGTGAGCTAACTTGGTATAAAATACATTTTTTCTTAAGTGAATTGATCATTTTTTACACCCAATATACAAAGTAAAAATTTATTTACATATTAGTAAGATTTGTTGATGCTTATAGTAATGTATCGCGATATATGTATCGGTATCGATATCGCTTTAGCCATCTATAAAGTATCGATGTATCGGTATCGCCTTAGGGATTTTTGTGTATCGATGCCCATCACTGCACAACACACACCACACACACACACACACACACACACACACATATATATATATATATATATATATATATATATATATATATATATATATATACTCATTTCGTAGCATCTATATTTAACCTGAAGAAAGAAATGAATGTATTCGTTTAGCTATACGATAAAAAAGGCTCCGAGAACACAACATAAGTTGGTGTATGTTTTTAGGCCCGTACATCCTCTCGTGTAAGTCTATTTCTATCTATTGAGTCCTTTTTCCATCATATAGTTAAATGAATACATTCATTTCTTCTGTTCAGTCTCTATTGTTTAAGAGTATAAGGTTCGAAATTGAGTGTCAAACTCTGCTATTTTTAACCTCTACCTGTACAGCAGTATATATATATATATATATATATATATATATATATATATATATATATATATATACACAGAATATCAGTCTGATGTGCAAGAATGTTGCGCCCATGCAGCTAGAAAGATAAGCTAGCGGAGCCGCGAACACGGATGCGCCGGAACGCTGCGTAAAAAGGGCCATGATTATATTCCTATTCAGCTTATCGTCAGGGAATGTTTGTTTGTTTATGTTTCTCCCATGAAAGACCGTGGTCTCCTAAAGGAACCCAAGGAGGAAATTCTCAAATTGATCCTTTTTCCTTTTTTCTTTTTTCTTTGTGGGCCGAACATCTATTTCATTTATATATATATATATATATTAGTGATGGATCGAGTGGTCGGTTTTCACAACCGCGGTTGCGGTTGTGTTTGCGGTTGTCGAATTTTTTTCCAACCGCGGTTGCGGTTGCGGTTATCATATACTAGGAAAAATGCGTAATTATTAACTGGATTTAGCCACTATAGTGCGATTTAGCCACACTTGGTACATAATATATACTAAATAGTATTTATTAGTAAATACCTTATGTTGAACACAAGTTTTGCAATACACCGCTACCGCTATTTGTGTGTTGCAAAACTTGTGTTCAACATAAGTATTTACTAAATAAATACTATTTAAATGAAGTATATTCTAAACTTATATAGCTATTATGAAAGAATAGGTCAAATTAATTAAAACCATATTTTGCACTAAGTGTGTTACCAGGATGAGGGACGAGGACCCATCGCACTGTTCATCCCACCTACCACTTTCCCCAGCCTCCACCCATTGGAAAGTTATGGATTATTATTCATTTGAAAAACTGATGTCAAACTTAATGACAGGCAGTGTGAATTTCAAGAATAATATTTTTGCTGCATTTTCACCTTTCAAGCGGCAACGCCTCTCATCGTACAACGTTCCCGCTCCACTGAAGAGCTGCTCGCTTGGAATGCTACTTGAAGGGCAAGCAAGATATGTTCTTGCAATACAGCCAAGTTCTTTGTATTTTAGTTCGTTATCTTTCCACTACTGAAGAGGATCATCGTCGGGAGCAATTCTTTTTTCTTTGTGATAGTTGTCTAGAAGAACTCCGTCGAGCAGGAATAAGCTTTATTGACTATTGTACTAAAGGCGATTTTAGTTTGAAGAAAATTAAATAAAAATAAATGTTACTTCATGGAGCTCACAGAGTAATAACTTAGAGCGCAGTTTAAACCAATTTTACTACGGCAGCCGTATGACGTCACGTTTAAGTACGCATAAGGAGACCCATCATTTTCTTTTTAAAAAAAGAAATATTTCTAATTAACCTAAAATTAAAATTAACTAAGCTTTTACAACCGCAACCGCACTTATGGAACGGCGGTTGCGGTTACGGTTGCGGTTGTGAATTTTTGTGCGGTTGTAGTGCGGTTGCGGTTGCGGTTACGGTTATTCGATCCATCACTAATATATATATATATATATATCACACACACTCCTTCTCATTAAGCCTTCTATCTCGTCAGTGAATGTCGGTTTGTTTGTTTGTTTCATAATGGAAGTCATGGTGGAATTTTTTCTTTTTTCTTTGCTGGCCGAACATTTATTCCATTAATATATATATATATATATATATATATATATATATACATACTCCTTCTGATTAAGCCTTCTAAGCCAGATTAAGCCAACTGGCTGATTAAAACTTCTAAACTAACTGAGGCTGTCAAAAGCTCCAGTATGCGATGAGATATGCCAGCTAAAAGACCTTCTCTCCTCTCTCTTAGGCTACCTTCCTAGGTCTGGTTAGGGTACCCTTTTGGGGTGAGGTCATTCTCCCGGACTAAACCCTTCTCCCCCTTGCTTCCATACCCCCTCCCCTATGGATGCCAATCCCCCTTCCCCTATGCAACAATTGATCAACATTGCATTGCAATTTGCACTCTACCATTTTGTGGTCATACTACTGGCCTATTCTAATGTCTTTAAATTACTATATAAATGTGATTCATTTTATAGTGTTTTCTGATCATTTTATAACCATTTGTAATTTAAAACTGTAACATAGAGGATAAAAGTAAATTTATTTTACCGTCCCTTATTTGGGATTATAATTTAACTGTAATTTTATAATGTATCAGGAGTGCAACTGCATCATTGTTTGCCTGTCAGCTTAATCTTCTCAGGAAAGTAAATTTAACCATTTCATGACTGTAATATAGACTTGGGTTCAGTATCTGGAAGATATTTAGGATGTCTGTAAATAACAAAGATTTTATCAACTGGGCATTTGACCTGATATCCTACTATGCATGTAGTCCAAAATCCATTTAACCAGACATTGAAGCTAGTCAATCTATACTCTAATAAACACAATTAGCCATATGACTTTTTAACTAAAAAATTAAACTAGTCAATTTACTTTCAATAATATTTTAGGAACTGGGTATTTGTCTTGGTTCCCTACTTTGCATTTGTCTCTCTAATAGTTAACGAAAAAATGAGATTAGTCAATTTATTTTAGGATTAAATGGGGGGTTTCGTCACACGAATAGCTGTAAAAGTCAAACTTCCAAGTTTAATGACTAGTTACAGCTTTTTTGTTACTTAACCCAAAAGTTCACTTTTGAAACTGGATGCGTCTGTTGACCTGACTAGGTTAGTCTTTCAACCCCATATTTTTCTCATTGTTTCTCGTACATCCACTGTGCAAATGCTATACGAACGGTCTTCACTTCTAAAGAATTTCCTTGGACAATTAAATTTTTGACACGTTTACTGCAATTAATTCAAGATAAAACACATGAGTTATTGCAAATGCTGAAATAGTTTTATATTGGCCAATTTTCATTAAGGTTCTTTTCCTTGGCGTTTGAAATTGGTTCCTTAGAGAAACAGGTGGAGAACCAAGGGCACTTGGATTTCGACTTGAATCCTTAGAAGTTGATGCTTGAGAGGTTGTTAAAGTTGGGTATGGCGAAGGACTCTTGACAGATATGACAAGCGGTTCGTAGGAATCAGGATCAACTTCTGAACCTAAAGTAGATGTGGAAGCATGCACTTCAAATATTTCATTTCGGTTTGCACGTTTTTCTAAGTGTGAACGAATGCGTTCAATCTTTGATATCAATTTATTCCACAAGGTTACATTTTACTTTAGAGCCATTTCAATTTGTGATACTCCTTACCTTAGGGTCTGCTATCTCTTTTATTATATTTTTCATGTATTTAAGATAAAATATTTACTCCTGTGAGAAATAAGGTTGAAGAGGATTAAGACAGGTAGATACTAGATAGTAATAAATAGAAAAACTTATATAGCTCTTATTCTATCTATACAAACTATATTAATATAAATACAATTTACATAAAATTAATAAGCATTGTATCATATAGATATTTCTATAAAAGCTGTAGATTAGATACAGTGTTGTGTAATCATTGAGGAATCAACTGTTTTTTTAATATTTTTCTCTATATGACGTTCTTTCTTGTTTAGGCCTATTCACCATCTCAACAGTTAACACATAACAAAATTTCAGTAAAAGAAGGAACGTCTTTGAAAAATTAGAGATACAATAGTAAAAAAGTATTACAAGATAATAAAAAATTCATATTATAAAAAAAACAAGTTGGTTGGGCAAACACCCTTCCCAACGCCCTCCTACCCCCTAAAAAATTTGCCAACTCTACTGCAGAACTGCAATTCCTTACGATGTTGTAGGCGGTAGTGCGTCGTATTCAGGTTCTGGGCTCAGAGCGTAAACTGTCACCGTCCGTAGTTCAGTAACATCGTTTCCTTATAAGCGAATTGAAGATTCTGAGGTCAGGGATTCGAATCCCGATGATGTGGTAATAATAATAGTACAAGAGTTCGCACAATGGGTCGCAGTAGTTGTCCTGAGCGTCATACCAGTTTCTATCCTTCCTGAATGATTAATATTAAGTCGTAAAATCCTTTGAACGAGTGTACACTTATGGAAAAAAGTTCTTCAAAGAAAACGATATGGAAAATATACTGAAAATCTGAAAGCCCCCACAAAATTTATAATTTGTTGGAAATTAATTTTATTCCCATTCCCGCCTTCTTTTTTTTTTCATTATGTACTGAATAGGCCTACATTATTCCAAAAGACGCTTCTTACCACAAAAAAGTATAAACCATTCCCCCCCCCCACCTTTACCTACTCACCCCACAGATACATGATGAAGGAGGGAGTTATAATATAAATGTTTTATATTTCTTTGAAGCACAACCAGTGAGGTTCAAAATATTTGTAAACGTGGGTTACTGATTGACCCACCATGCAACAAAATGATACAAAAAAGGTGGTATATCAGATATCCCACCATGTTTCAAAGAGATATATCGTTTGGGCATAAATAAAATGCAAATATGTTATAGATACGGACATTCCCTGTTAATTAACAGGACTAAATAATACTTCAAGCAGTTAATCTGGACGCTGAATTCCATTTCCGAGTTAAAGTACGAGTAGTAAGCTAAATTATTTCAGTATTTGATTAATGTATCGTATACAGTGTCAATTTATCGAACTAAACCGTTAATATTCGTCCTTTTATTTATCGTAAGTTTTATTAAAAAACTGGTTTTTGTAGTTAACTGCGCGAAATCAGTGAAATGAAAGAAATCTACTGTCTCAAATGTTCATCATTTTCGCTTTTTATTTCATCCTTTATTTAGAGTTACGACTTGCACTTTTCAGATATTTTCAAACTCGGGAAAGAGACAAAGGCGCTCGGAATCGTTATCATTTTCCTTGCGGAATGCGAAATGAATGAAAGATGGTCAAACAACGTAAATATACGTTGTTTTCTTCGTTACAATTACGGATAAATGTTTGGTTTACGTCTGTTTTTAATTAGGATGTTTTTTGTTTTTGTTTTTTCTTGGTTGAGCTTCTTTTGCCGTTATTTTACTTCTTACTTCTGTGCAGACTTTTTACGGGTTTTTTTTTCTTTGTCTTAATTACGCTCTGATTTTTCTTTCGAGTTTGCTACGTTTTTTTTTTCTGTTTGTCTTTTCGAAACATGCTTCAGCTATATATATATATATATATATATATATATATATATAAGCATGTTTATAAGCATATATACTGTATATACCCACAACGAAAATCAAAAGGCGATTATAAGCGCTTTTGTCTATTACAAGACCTTCTCAAGAATATTAAACTTATCTTATTATTATTATTATTATTATTAGTAGTAGTAGTAGTAGTAGTAGTAGTAGTAGTAGTTGTATTTATTATCGACGCCGAAGAGGGTGAAAAATAGGGCATTCAGTGCGTTTCTTTCTGGGTATATGTGGGGCTTAGTGGTCGCAAGACCACTAAAACCAAACGCAGTTGGCATCGATTGGCACGTCGTTCAAGTGCAGTCTAGTGATAATTATTATTATTTTCGCACACATACACACTCACACACACACACACACACCCACACACACACACACACATATATATATATATATATATATATATATATATATATATATATGTTGTGAATATGAGATACCCCCGAGGTGTTTGTTAGAATAACCTTTAATCTTATTTGGCTGAAAGAGAAAGTGAGACTATGAATGATTTGAACATTCGGAATGCTGCTTTATAAAAGATAATTTATGAAGGAATGCCAATTGCAATATTTTCACTTCAATGGAAGAGATAGATTGCGTGTGGATCAATTCGTGTGGATCAATTCGTGCATCAATAATTGTAATTGCTTTATCCTTCGAAGATGGCGTGGCATTTGCTTTGTTTTTATTTAAGGAGGGTGTCTTGATGCATGGGAGTTCGACCGGTCATCAGCTGTATGAAAATATCTCTTTTTGCCGCTTTTTACCAGTCAAACAAATCATCGCATTATTATACCAACGAAGTATTTTTACGGTAATAATAATAATAATAATAATAATAATAATAATAATAATAAGGTATGTGTGAATGTACAGTTTCACTCTTGAGAACAGATAGCGACACCTGACATATATTTGTTGAGTGTACTACAAACGGTTGTGACATTTTATGAATGAATCTGAGGTTTAGTGAGTGAGCGATGATTGGTTGGTTGGCACATGTTGTTTGGCCATTGTGTGTGTGTGAATGATGAGATATTATTCTGCCTTTTATTAATATATCATAATATAGATATGGTCCTAACAGTGTTTGGCTGGCCGTGATGTAGTTAGTGGTGGTGTAGACACGGGTGACAGTGGGGTAAGGGGTGGTAAGGAAACATAAATGAATAATTAAATATAAATTCAGGAAGGGGATATATATTAACAATGGGAATATCACTGAAGTGAATAAAACAATATTCTTGTATATTCTATAAAAAAAAACATAATACGTGATGACAGTGTTCATGATATCAGCAAGCCTGTAAGCCTCTATTTAACTGATATTTCAATGAATAAATACTGTAACACATAACATGCAATGCAACAACACGTGTTAAACATTGTCAGCATCTTCAATTTATCATCTACCAGATAAGAAATATTGGTTGAATGCAACTTTGCACGTAAATGGTAGTTATCAGCTTAAAAGGAAGCCAATATATTGCATCGTCGTGTGTCTCACACACTTGCAATCAATTTTAGGAAGCAAAGTGAAATCTTTAGATTTCCAAAGACTACTAGTGACCAAATGATGCATTTTTATGTGCTAAATCAAAATATGGCTTTAAAATCCAGATTTGACCACTCCGAGCTATTTATATTTGAAGTTGAAGTTTACGAAAAATCAGCATGTTTTGCAAGTATTTTTTCTATTGTAAAAACTACATTTTACATACATTACATACAATTAAAGACATTTTGATTGTATTTCAATATTAAAACTTAGAAATATAGATAGGTTTCTTGAACTTTGCCAAGGATGCCATGTCTGCCTTGCTCTTGTTCCTGGACATGAGCTCCTTACTGGCCACCTGGCCACTAATGTACGCCTCCCTCCTCTCGTGTGAGTAAACATGTTGTGCTGCTTCAGTTGTCATCCTTACACACCTCTCTACTGACTGTGTGTGTGTGTGTGGGCCATGCATGAACTTCCATTGGTCTATCCAGAAACTCCTTGATTGCAGCGGTGGTGAGGGAGCAGGTCAGAGGAGGCTCAGTCACGCCAGAGTTCCAGTCAATAAGCTCCGAGAGTTTGGTGGCATCTGGGTTGATGTCAGGAGTCTTCCTGGGTCTGACACTGCAGTCTCCTACCTGTGTGTCCTCATCTCCTTCACCTCTGATTTCCAGTATCCTCTTCACTACCTCCCTCCTCTCTTCCTCCACCTCACTGCACAGCATGGCCTGGAGCACAGCCTCAGAGTGTGCATACCAGGCTGATATCCTTACTGTAGGCATCACTATTCCTATCACCTCCTCCTTCTGACTTCTGAGCAGCTCCAGCTGGTACAGTACATGCCTGGGACCCTCCATCCAGCTGTGATTTAACTTGATGTTGAACCAGTTTGGCATGTAGACTCCCACTATGAATTCCACAATTATCCTCAGATTCTTCAGGTTCCTACCCTTCAGCCCATGTTTGGAAATCCACAATCTGCAGAACCTTAGAGCCGTGGTGACCCACCTACTGTGACAGACTGGCCCAATCTCCAGGAGAGCTAGACTCTGAGGTACCTCTCCTGATCTGATGGCAGTGATGATTCTGTAGCCATATGATTGGTCTGTGCTGAGGTCCTTGACTACCTCCTGACTGAGATGGGGTAGAGGAGGACCAACAGTGATCCTCGTGAAGTTTGGGTTGATCTCCAGCTCAGTGGCAGTGTCTAACATCTTCCCTAGGGGCCCAGACCACTTGTTGTTGCTCAATGTCTTGCCATCCAGTGCAGTCACCAGGTGTCTGAGACTCAGCTCCCCAGTGTGCAAGTCACAGACAATCCACACCAACTTCCTGCTAAGCTTGGCCTCCACATAATGCATTCCTCCTCCCTCCCAGCCAGTATTCACATTAGTACTGTCACCTCCTATGGCCAAAAGGGTCTGGTCTGCTCCTCTCTCTCTTAGCCAGTTCACTAGATGATCAGCAATGACCTCAACATGACTCCTCTCCTCTGCAGCTTCCTCTGGTACAAAATGCCACAAATATTTCCCACCTGGTTCATTGTACACTGTGTAATGTTCTTCCTTAATGAGGCCAGGAAACTGACTGTCACTGCCCTCAGGTTCCATCATCACTTTGGTGTCATTTCTTTTCCATCAAAGAAGATACAGGTGATGCCATTTTCCCTAATCTCTTCATCAAACTTCTTGACGAGCTCCTTAGTCAGTCTCTCCTGAGCCCACCTCACCTTGTTGTGATCAATCACCAGTGCTGTGTCAAACTCTGTGATAAGACCAGCATCAATCCAGGCAGCAGTGGCAATCTCTGCAGTCTCTCTCAGCCCAGTGTGATGTCTCAAGCTATCCACAGCTATGTTGGTGATATCTTCAGTATTGTATTTCTTCTTCTTAGCCACAGTCAAGGAAGAAGTTGTCACAGCCTCTGGTATGAAGTCTTCGTCCTCCTCTCTCCTCCCTGCTTCCTCCAGTATATCTCCAGTCTCCTCCAACTCCATCTCCACCAGTGACTCCTCCCTCAACTCCTCTTCTTTCTTGGCTGACTCCTGTTCTCAGGGTGATCAGCTAGACCCATCTGGTGTGCCCCCACACTGCCCACCTTTTCTCTCTGACCTTTAATGAAGGCAAGCTCCTGCACTGGTATCTTCTGCTCGCTTCTGCAGCTGCAGTCAATGTGAACCTCACTGGTGCAGACAGGGTTGCACCCAAACTCACTGCAACTCCTGATCCAACAGTGACAGGTCAGGATGTCCACCAATTTGTCCAGTTTCATCATGAACCTATCTTTGACCTCTAGCTTCACATTGCCAATGGACACCTTCACTGCCTCAGCCCACAGTGCCTTCACTTTAGCCCTGATCCTAACCTCAGTGTTGATTACAGGTCCTGTGAATAAAGCATTGGCCTTTCTCCAATGAGCCAGTAGCCCCGGAACAATGCCGTTGTTAATCAAGTCATTAACTGGGTAATCCCTCCTGTCTTCCTCACTCATCTCTCTCCTCAACAAACCATACCTCAGCAGATCTCTGGCTGTGGGCATCTCAGCAGGGGGAAGTTCCCTCCCAGTCCCAACCAAATGACTTAGGTGACAACTTGATTTGCTTCGGGTTCTGATTTCTTTCTGACTCATCCTGTGGACCTGTGAACAAAAGAAATGTCATTGAAATTTGGATAGGCTTACTGATTCACTGGTCGACAAAATCGAACTTTTTATTTGTCACATGAACAAAAATGGGTGGATCTTATAGGTTTTTTACCGCTGAGTTCAAAACTGGCCTAAAAAATTTTCTATTACCCACCAATATTGAGTGAATCGAAAATGAAATTTGGACTAATTTATAGGCGTAATAGCAATATCAAAGCAGAAAATGCATATTGAATTCACCTAAAATGTGGCTACTGATGATTTACGCTTGTATTTCGCCTCTGGGCCATCCCTTGACAATGTCCAGCAGTAGTCATCCAACATGCTGGGGCTCCACTTGTCCTGGTATCGCTTCTCCATCGTGGATATTTGTTGATGAAAGCGTTCCCCATGCTCATCACTAACATCGCCTAAGTTTGTTGGGAAGAAGTCGAGATGTGAGTCAAGAAAATGAATTTCCAACGACATGTTGCACCCCACGTCTTTGTAGGCCTTGAGAAGTTCTTCAACAAGTGACTCTTAATTTTCGCCCTTGAAGTTTCCGAGGAAATTTGTGTTCACTACTTTAAATGCTCTCCAAACTGCTCCTTCAACTTCACTTAGAGTTTCATCAAACGAGCTGTCTCTCATGATTTCTCTAATTTGCGGGACCACAAATATCCCTTCTTTGATTTTGACCTCGCTGATCCTCGGAAATTTCTGTTTCAAGTAGAGACCCCCCCCCCTGCCATTTTGATCCATAGCCTTAACAAAATTTTCCATTAAACCAAGTTTAATATGTAGTGGTGGCAAATAACTTTTTTGGATTAAGAAGAGGTGAACTGGTGAGATTTTTATGCCCTGGAATCAACGCTTGTCGAAGTGGCCATTGTTTCTTTGAGTAATGGCTTTCCCGTGCTCTGCTGTCCCATTCACAGAGGAAACAACAGAATTTCGTATAACCCAGTTGTAAACCAAGAAGTGCAATCACTTTCAAGTCTCCACAGATATGCCAAGAGTATTTATCATAGTGGATATGTTTCACAAGCAGGTGCATATTGTCGTATGATTCCTTCATATGTACGGCATGTGCTAATGGAACTGAAGGGTATTTATTTCCATTATGGAGTAATACAGTTTTTAAACTCAGCTTCGAGGAATCACTAAATAGGCGCCATTCGTTTGGATCATGCTGTTGGCCAAGCGTTTTCATGAGAGGGTAGAAAGTTTCTTTGATGCTTGCGGTAAAAAGATATCTTAGTGCCTTTTTCTTGAAGATTCCAACCTTTCAACCTGGAAGCCGAAAGTTCGGATTGATCTTTTGACAATTTCAGATCACAGACAAGCTCGCTCAGGTCTGCTTGAGATATTAAGTGAGGCTCTGTCGATGAACAAGATGGTTCAAACATTGGATCAACATCGTCCGTCAGTAAACCATGTTGAGCTTCGTCATTACCATTGTACATCAATTTCAGTTTCATCATCTAAACTCCGCGTTTCCGGTGGCCTTGGTACTGGCAAATGTTTATTATGTAAAACAGGCCTTATGGCTGATGGTAAATTTGGGTATTGTACCATACAGTATGTTTGGATTTCGCAGTAATGCCTAGTATATTTGTTAAGCAGAAATAACAATCCATTAAATGGTCTTTCGGCTCTCTCCATATCATCGGAACAGCAAACGGCATTTGACGAGACCCATTTAGCCAGCCTGTCAGAAGTCTTAAACACGTAATACAGCATATATGAGGTGCCCACGTCTTGTTCTGATCCCCTACCTTGCAACCAAAATAAAGTTCGTATGCTTTTTTGACGAGAGGGGTGAAATTTCGCCTTTGAAATTTAAGTGTTTTAACTCTCTGCACACATAACAGAAACAGTTTGGATGGTTGACACAATTGCGTGGCATTCTGTCATGAAACAATACCAACGCACTGACACAAAAAATGATTATGGAAAATCACGAATAAAATGCACGATGTTCACTGAGTGAAATCAAATGAGTAACTGACAAATGAAAATCAACAGTGACGTGTAGCAACTTATAAGCAGAGGAAGAAGAAAGGACAGACCCCGCCCCCTTCCTGTTCTCACTCAAATCCTAAGTAATGTAAATTCGTGTGTCACTCTAAAACTGCGGAAGATAGAAAAATTCTGTTTTCATTTTCGTAATCAATGTAAAAAATTACACATAGTTCAAGTAAAAATATCTCTGTGACAAAAACTTTGTTGACCAGTGTTATGATTACATAAAATTGTATTGTTATAGGTACAAGACTTAATTATTCAAAGTAATGACAATTTCATATATCTATCATATCAAAATATACAGAAAGTTTGGGTCACACATAACATTTCGAATAATTTGAATTACACAATATTTACATTACGAAGTAATCAAAATTGTCAAAAAGGAGGGAAAACACAGGCATTCACACTCAAAACTCCGGCATTTGTGACTACGTGAAACTTAGAAACCATACTGCACACCAAAAATAACCAAAGTTGACCACACATATCAATGGCACATTGATATACGATGCTACAGTCATATTTAGGTTATATTTCAAACTTTTATGGTCAAATATAAGTAGGTAAATGGCTTTTTTAAACAACACTAAAGATATTTCTAAGTTTGCTAGATAATATGACATCATTTGAGCATTAGTAGTTTTTGAATTATTGACTTTATTAAAATTGACACACCCTACTAAAGCATCGTTAGAATTTCCAACTTTTTTTATGCAGGAAGGAGGGGCCAAGGGCAAATGCCCACAAAAGCGCCCCTCCCATAGAGGAAGAGAACAAAAATCAACGTCCGGGTCTTCGAGATGCCTAGACACTCCGCGTTTCAAAGATGAGACGTCATAGACAGGAGGAAAGATGGATTGAGGAAGATTGTTCCAGAGTTGACCGGTTGAGTAGATGAAAAACTGAAAATACCGATTAACTCTTGCATTAGATAGTTGGACAGAAAAGGAATGAGAAAGTGTAGAAAGTCTGGTACTGTGTGCTCTCCTTAAAGGAGGCATGCAGTTAGAGAGTTCAGAAGAGCAACGTCCGTTATGATAGCGATAGTAAAGAGAGAGTGAGGCAACATTACGGCGAAGAGAGAGAGATTGAGGACAATCAGTAAGAGGTGGGGAATTGATGAGACGAAAAGCCTTTGAGTCCACCCGGTCAAGTACTGCTGTGTAGGTTGAACCACCCCACACATGAGAAGTATACTCCATACAGGGGCGGACAAGACCACTGTACAGAGACGGCAACTGAGTGGGGGTGAAGAAACTGCGGAGGCGGTACAGTACACCTAACCTTTTAGAAGATGTTTTAGAAAGAGAGTATATGTGATCTTCCCAGGAAAGATCACGAGAAAAGGAAACGCCAAGAATGTTAAGAGAAGAGGAAGGATTGATTTGTATGTTGTTGAAGGCAAGGGGATAGTTGTATGGAAGATTGTGACGAGTAAACAGATTGAGGAACTGAGTTTTTGAGACATTGAGAGCCACAAGGTTTTCTCTGCCACAATCAGATATAGCAGAAAGATCAGAGGTTAGGTGCTCCATAGCTGCACTACGCGAATCATGGAATGACTGTTGAGAGGGACGCTTTGTGAAGCGGATGGAGAAGTAAAGAGTGGAATCATCGGCATAGGAGTGATTCAATAGGAGAGGAAGTTCGAATTAAAAGATCATTAATAAATAAAAGGAAAAGAGTGGGTGACAGCAGAGAACTCTGAGGAACACCACTGTTAACAGCTTTAGGAGAAGAGCAGTGGCCATCTACAACTGCAGCTATAGATCGGCCAGAAAGGAAATTAGAGATGAAGGCACAGATAAAGGATAGAAACCGAAGGAAGGTAGTTTGGAAATTAAATATTTGTGCTAGACTCTATCAAAAACTAGCGCAATAGCAAACGTTTCACCAAAATCCCGAAAGGAGGATGACCAAGAGTCAGAGAGATATACAAGAAGATCGCCAGTAGAGCGTCCCCTGCGGAATCCATACTGACCATCTGAAAAAAGATTGCGAAAAGAAAGGTGTTTAAGAATCTTTCTATTAAGGATGGATTAAAAAACTTTGGAAAGGCAAGAAATCAAAGCAATTGGACGATAGTTGGAGGGTTGAGAGCGGTCACCCTTCTTTGGGACAGGCTGAATGAAAGCGAACTTCCAGCAGGAAAGAGAAATACCAGATGAGAGACAAAGATGAAAGAGTTTGCCTAGAGAGGGCGTTAGCACAGAAGCACAGTTCTTCAGAACAACAGGAGGAACACCATCAAGACCATACGCCTTCCTAGAGTTGAGCCGAGATAGGGCAGAAAAAATATCTTTAGAAGATATTCTACTGTAATTTCAGACATAATAAAGTCAGAAGGGGGAGATGGAGGAATAACACCGGAATCGTCCAGGGTTGAATTGTAAGCGAAAGTTTGAACGAAGATTTCAGCTTTGTAAGGAGAAGAGATGGCAACTGTGCCGTCGAAATGGAAAACAGGAGGAAAAGAAGGAGTAAAGTTGTTGAAGAGGTTCTTAACTAGATGCCAGAAAGAGCGAGAAGAATTAAAATTGGATAGATTTTCACATTTCTGACGGATGAAGGAATTTTTAGGGAGTCGAAGAACAGATTTTGCACGATTCCGGGCAGAAATATAAGCTGAGTGAGCAGGGCCGGATTAAGCATTGTTAGGGCCGGGGGCAATGAATATTTTCGGGCCAGTGTCACTAGAAAAACGCTAGAGAAACACAATTCTTTACCTGATACATCATCCATGAGTGATGTGATCAGCTGACTGGGATCGATCAACAGAAAACGAAACAAAAACAAAGATGTGATTACAGAAAATGTATACTTTGTTCACATAAATGGGATACTAAACTAGGTTTTGTAGAAGCGGAATCTAGAATTTTTTTTTCTTCCTCACGGTCGACCAATTATATTTCAACGGTAGATTATAGCGTTTACATAGTTTCTTGTGTCCGGTCAGCATCTTGGGGCCGGTCAGCATCTTGGGGCCGGTCAGCATCTGGGGCCGGGGCAAATGCCCCCTTTGCCCCCACTATAATCCGCTACTGTGAGTGAGAGTCAGGAGTTGGATGGCGAAGGTACCTTCTGAAAGCCTCCACTCTGTTGCGGATAGCATAAGAACAAATAAAGTTAAACCAAGGTTTTTTTTGCATTAATAGTAGGAATAGAGTATGGAATGTATGTCCACAAGCCCGAGAGAATCACCCCTGTGATGCGCTCAGCACACCCAGAAGGGCCCCGGCCACGGAAGCAGTAATCATTCCATGGGAAATCACAGAATTACTGCCGAAGAGCTTCTCAATCAGCGGGAAGATCCAAAGGCCGAATTAGAGCGATAGGACAGGAAACAGATATAAGATTATGATCGGAGGAGCCTAACGGAGAGAAAAGTTTCACAGAGTAAGAAGAAGGATGAGAGGTAAGAAATAAATCCAGAATGTGGGCCTACCTCCAAGGCGATCGGGGATACGAGTAGGGTGTTGTACAATCTGCTCTAGCTCATTTAGGATAGAAAAGTTGTAAGCTAGTTCACCATGGATGTCAGTGAAATGGGAAGAAAGCCAAAGGAGGTGGTGAACATTGAAATCACTTAAAATGGAGATTTCAGCAAAGGAAGAGCGGGAAAGAATGTATTCAACTTTGGAAGTGAGGTAGTCAAAGAATTTTGAGTAGTCAGTAGAATTAGGAAAAAGGTAAACAGCGCAGATGTATTTAGTTTGAGAGTGGCATGTAAGCCGTAGCCAGAAGGTATAGAATAATTCGGAAGATTCGAGTTCGGGAATACGAGAACAAGTTAGGTCATTGCGTACATATACGCAACATCCACCTTTGGAGTGAAATTAAGTATAGAAAAAGTAAGAGGGTATAGAAAAGGGGTTGCTGTCAATCGTCTGAGTCGTCTCAGACACCCGAGTTTCAGTGAGGAAAAGAAGATGAGGTTTAGAGGAAGAGAGGTGGTGTTCAACAGATTAAAATTTTGAGAAAAGGCCACGAATGTTGCAGAAATTTAAGAAAAGTGAATCAGACAGAGGTCCAGAACATCTCGAATGAGCGGTAGCAGATCCAGCCCCGCTGCCCGGGTCTGCGTTCCCGGTATCAGCAGGGGAGAGCCAGAAGTGGGGACATTTATGGTCCCCTCCCCAAGGGACTCCGAGGCTCTTGAAGTTGATGCCTTGTTTTTTAAATTTTGAAAAGATTATGTGGTGTGTAAGATGCATGTGTATGTAGTGAGGAACAGGGAGAGAAGTGTGTATTTGAGAGCATGCTGAACTGCTCACAAGGTAGATGAGACGCGGAAAAAAGATCAGCTAAGGAGGAAGTGACAGGAAAAATAGGAGTTCCAGCACTCCCTCTCTTCTGTCTAACGGCTCCCCCCCCCCCGCGGAGTACTTCCCTGGTCGATTGGTGTCTACTGAACGATAGCTGGACGAAAATATCCACTAACCCATACGTCATTGTTTTCTACCGGAGTTCAGAGAAAAAACATTAAGGGTTCTGATATGTTCTGTAATAAATACTTAACATAACATACTGAAGCCCAGTAGTTCAGAATATATAGACGGAACTAAGTTAAAATGGAAATGAAGGGGTATTTTGTAACAAGCAGCGAATAATGTATTATATTTGTTCGTAACGATATGTAATGTGTTTTATTACATATTTTTCCATCATTTTGCTTACAAAACGAAGGGGAATAGAATGGATCGAGAATATCTGGGTTCCACAATATCTTACACATTGCTTACAAGGTCCATCGACCTAGAAAAAGTTGAAAAACACTGCCACAGATATATGCTAGACTTTGTAAGTATGTGATGGTCTGTATAGCAAAGCGGGTCCCAAAGTGTGGGTAATTACCCCCAAAGGGGTAATTTTGACATTTCCCGGGGGTAAAAAGGAATTCCTGAAACTTGTTTTTTTAGTGTTCCTTTTTGTGAAAAAATTGTTTTTTCGAGTTTGACCGTTTAACTGTTTAGGTTGTGGTTGCAGTGTTACAAAAGATGAACGGCTACACCACGAGGAGAATTATAGATACTTTCCGAGACTGACATGGTGTGTTCATAGTATCGCGTTGGCTAAAGAAAAGCTAAAAATTTACTTTCTACCTATAGAACCTAGTTTAATCTAGATTCTCTGTAGGCACTGTATGTCAAATCCACACTCAACATCCTTATTAAGGACATTAAATGAATTAGTACATATTTAATACCAGCCATGCTATCTAAAACAAATAGGCCATTCATTTATTACCCTCTGAAAAGCAGTAACTCACCTAAACTGAAAGCAGAATTCCTGAAAATGCGGCAACATCTTATTCTGAAGTTTGAGTTTGCACAAAAAAATATCGAGACATTTTGGACAAAAGTGGATGAGTATCAGTGGTGGGCACAGCTAACCGAAAAGTTAGCTTCGATAACCGCTGAACCGCTAACTCAAAACTTAACTTTGATAACGCTAAACCGATAAACCGCTAAAAAATTTAGCGGACGCTAACGATAACCGCTAACCGCTAACTTTTATTATATGAATTTAGCTTCGGTTTGGTTTTTTGGCTCTAAAACCCTTAAAGAGAGCTGAAATTTTAATATGTTGCAGCTTAGACATAGAGCTTTCCAAAAAGGTATAGCATGCCAAGATCAGATGATGATCAAGGTGTACAAACTGTACATAAATAATTAAATGAACAAATGAAATTAAACATTAGTTTACATTCAACATACAGTTTATTTACAGTACAAAAAGTATTAAACGAATCAAAAATATTAAGAAATAAAAATACACATAAAAAATAACTTTAATAATCTAATAATGCATTCACTCTGGCTTGGCCTCCTGCTCCTTCTCCATCGCCTCGACGTGATGCTGGTTGCCCTTCATGAACATCAGCCTCTCAAAGTTGGCATCTGACAGGGTGGCTCTCTTGGCGCGCAAGATGTCCTTGCCTATGGAGAACAGGCGCTCAACTGCAGCACTGGATGGGATGGCTGTGTTGTACTTGATGAACAGGTCGATCAACACTTCCTAACCCAAGAAGGCGACGTCAGTCAGGACCTCCTTCGAGCCGGCCTCCAGCCAGGTCTTCACCAAGATCTGTGCCTTGGACTTCAGTGACCTGTGGCTCCAGCTCACCACGGGAAGAGCCGGCCTTGATCCTCTCCTCAAACTGGATGGCATGCGCTGGGTGGTTCCTCTTGACATGCGACCTCAAGTTGTACTGTAGAGGCGGGACGCGTGTCCCTTGATGGTGGTCTCCTTGGGCTGGCACAAGACGCACCGGAAGTACAAGAGGTTGGCGTTTCTCTTATCCCTTGACATAAAGACAAAGTAGTCCTCCAGGTGGGGCCACGGGTTCTGAGACTCCTGGTTGGGCTGGTCCTGGCGGACCTGGCCATCAACAGGCCCAACATCCTCAGGCGGAACCAAAACGTCTTCACTTTCCATTGCGAAAACTTGTAGACTCGGTAAACTGACGAAAATATTCTTATGATAACGTACGCTGTCGCTGACACTGTAAGACTGTAACGTCGTAAGTGAACTGAACTGCAGAATTACACAACGCTGCTCAGCTGCTGCTGCGTCGACCAATCACGTCTTGTGTTTACACGTAGTCAGCCAATAGCGTGCCAGACTGACTGTTGCAGACACGCTCAGAACAGACTGGAACAAACATGTATGATTTTAGGGTTAGCTTATGATAACGTACGCGGACTTAAAGTTAGCGGAACTAAATTTAGCGGAAGCTAATTGGTCCGCTAACGGTTCTCAAACTTAGCGGAAACGCTAATCCGCTAACGGAAAAGTTAGCTTCCCTAATTAGCGGTTAGCGGATTAGCGGAACCGTGCCCACCACTGATGAGTATCCTTTGCATGCTGAAGAGGCAAAGAAAGTGCTGGTGCCTTTTGCGACAAGTTATCGTTATGAGGCATGCTTTTCAGCAATGATGGTCATAAAGAACAAACTGCAAAGTCGGCTGCACACTAAGGCGATTTAAGCTGCGCCTTGAGCGAAACTGAACCCAGAATTCAGGCGTTAGTTCAGCAGAAACAGTTGCCTCCCTCGCACTAGACTAGTAGTTGGTGGTGACGCGTTTTGCTCGCTTCCTATGTAATGTTGTAGCCATTCTTTGGCCAATATCATATGTGTTTAACTTATACATAAGGCACTGTATATATAGAAATATACGAGTATTATGTTTATAAAATTTGAATAATTATTCTCATGCTCAATAAAATTAAATTTCCTGTGCTTTTTTGCAAAGGGGTAATTTCCATTTGGCGATTAACCAAAAGGGGTAATCACAAAAAAAAGTTTGGGAACCGCTGGTGTAGCAGTTTAATGACCATTTTCGAAACTGTTTCCGCATTCCAACAATTCCACCTGACTTTTAACATATTACGTGACACCACATGACATAGGTATTAACAGGTATGTTGACTGAGAATAAGCTCACACTATTCCTGAATCTCATCTGAATCTGATTATCACCACCAGAAAATTGCTGAAAGGGGAAGAATCATCGGCATGAAGGAGAGCAGGCTGTCTTCAACTCAAATTGCAAGAGAACTTGGAATTTCTAGGAACACTGTTATATATGGTTGAAGAGGTGGCAAGAGGAAGGGAATCTTCGAGATCACCGTAGAACGGGGAATCCTCGACTGATAACTGTTACGGATGATCGGAGGATCTGCGATGTGCCAAATCCCATTCCTTTACCAATGCTGTTGCCATAAGGGAATAATTGCAGCGTGATGTTTCAGCAATGACAGTAAGGCGACGGCTACATGAAGCTGGGTTACACCATCGGACCCCGGCTATCAAGGAGAAGTTAAATCAGGAACATCGAGAAAATAGACTTCGATTTGCTCAGCATGTTGACAAAGGACTTGACTTTTGGAGCCGAGTGATATTTACCAACGAAAAGACCTTTTCATCTACATCCCATGGCCGTCTTCATTGTTGGAGGAGGAATAATACTCCATACACTCAAGAGCACATCTATGAAGAAGCACGTAGCGGTCATATCACCTGTAACATGTGGGGATGGATTCATCTGTATGGTGTAGGAGAGCTCATCAAAATAGAAGGGAGGTTTACTGCAGACCAGTATATATAAATTTTCGAAGAGGTTATGCTTCCTTCTGTGCATGCATATGTTCTGCATTTCTTGAGCAAATCATTTTTATGCAAGATAGGTCCCCAATTCTCATTAGCATGGATCGTCACACGCTGGTTCTCTGAGCAAAGAAATATCGACCTTCTGGATTGGCCAAGTAAGGGTTGTGATATGAATCCCATCGCGAATATATGGGCCAATATTGTAAATGTGTGGGAACCAGAGGAGGAACGAACAACAGACCAGTTTTTACAACACACATTTAGTGAGTGGGAGGTGCTGAGAGGAATCAATAGCTGGTATATAATCATGGTGCTTCTGTACCACATCGACTGCAGGAAGTCATAGACAACGACGGTGGCTGGACAAGATGTTAAATTGGTTGTGTTCATGTGTAAAATATCTCTCAAATAGAATGATAATTATAAATGTGTAACACCTTTGTAACATTGTCAAATATCATCGTTTAAATGACTTTATGTTTATTGATATGAATCACTGTAATAGTTTTATTTTCTGTAACTTTCTTCTTTGAGGTGAGAGACCGCCAAGAGTCACAGCTGCAGTGGTTCAACACTTAAGTTGTAACATGGAACTTATTAATACAAAACAATTATATAAATTATGATGCTTCCGCACTACAAAACATTTCTCGTTTCTAAATAATATTTCTCTCAGTGTTGCTGATCTAGAAATAGCATTTGCTCCGGATTTAACAACGCCATACCAGTAGTACCCATTTAGCTGTCGTACAAGACCATTTTTTATTCACTTCAGTGACATTCCCCTTGTTAATATATAGCCCCGTCTTGAATTTATATTTCATTATTCATTTATGTTTCCTTAGTAATATGTAAAGCAGAGTGATGAATGGAAATAATTATGTTCTAAAGACATTTGGCAATGAGTCAAGAGCTGGCACGTGCCATTAACAGCACCACCCCCTGACCCCACTGTCACCCGTGTCTACACCACCACTAACTACATCGCCACCAGAAAAACACTGTTAGGACCATATCTATATTATGATATATTAATAAAGGGCAGGAATAATGTCTCATCATCCACATACACACAATGACCAAACACCATGTGCCAACCAATCAATCAGCGTTCACTCACTAAACCCCAGATTCATTCATAAAATGTTACAACCGTTTGTAGTAGTTACACAACAGATATATGCCAGGTGTCGCTATCTGTTCTCAAGAGTATCGTAAGAATAATGAGCGCAACTGTACAGAGAATATGCTATACGAACCATAAATATGCTATGCGACACAAATAGGGGAATGAAGGTTGTAGATACGTGACTTGGCCCAAAAGATATCTTTGTAAACTTTACTCTCTCGTAAAGTCACAGGTCACAGACTTATTCCACAGACTTAAGTCAGACTTATTAGTGATAATTCCATTACTCATATCACACACTAATATGACACACGATTCTAATAAAAAATTAATTAATATGAAATAGACAAGCAGAAAATGTTTTAGGTGGGTAACATTTTTGTGAGTTCACCCTTGGCCTCACCTTCCTGCAAAAAAACAACTAATTCTTCCACATTTTTTAATGAATCGTAGAGTATAAAATCGTTCATAAATACCAATATTTTATAAAGCTACATGAATGTGATGTGTGGCCTCAACTATTTAATATTGCATACCTTATGTAATATATATTAGGGTGTGTCAATTTTGTCAACTTTTTTCAAATCAATTTTGGTAGTGAAAATATACTGTCTTTTCATGTCAAAACTTGAAATTGGCCAACCAAAATGAAATAAAATAACCCTTACCTACATCAATTTTACCTTATTTTCAGAAATTGACTCTTTTACTAAATAATAGGACATAAATTGATTAACTATTCATCTGTCACAGAATTATCCCACTGATCGCATATGGAGTGTTTGCAAGGTCATATAGTTGTTGTACAATGTACAAGTCACAACATGAACAGAACTGTCCCTCACTCTCAGTCCTCAGTCGCCTCTTAAATGTCATAGACGGTGGTTTGCTGTTATTCTACTAGACGAATACTACAGTTTAACTGTAAGTATGGATTATTGATTATTACAATTAGTTATTATATATATCTTCTGTCTAATTATGTTGTAATCCCATGAAATATTTTTTTATTGAATTTTAGAACATCGAATGACTAAACTTTGAAACATCGTAATTGATATAAAATACTTAAATGTTTTTCTTTCTTTTCAGATATTCCTAAGATGCCAAAATTGAAGACAAGAGGTCAGTCGTCATCCACTTGAGCCTGTTAGTCGGTACAGGCAAGGAGCTTCCCGTATCAGAACTACCAACAGTGCGAGACATGCTGAGACTAGGGTTACTCCTTCGTGAACAAAATACAAAGAATAGAAGGAACTACACAGAGAAAGAGCTCATAAGGGACATGATTCCCCCTCTTCTGCATCAGTGGAAAAAAGCTAATGTGTTATTCAAACCACCTGTACTCAATCAGTATAGAACTATGAGCTAAAATTAACAAAGCTGTGGCACAAAGCAGTTGAGACATCACTTGGTAAAGGAAAACTAGCAAAGAAAAATAAATTTCTGCACACACTTGATACTCTTCTTGACATTTTTAACTGCCAGTGTCCCATAGAGTTGTGTTCTGAAGCCAATTGTTCTCCCTCATGCAGAAGAGAACCTCACCCTCACATTGATTGTCGCTGTCCTCGTGAGAAGAAGATCCCTGTTTTGGAGCTGGCTTTCATAAAGGCGCAGAGAACAAAGGCAGGAGGCCAAGGAAGTATGCAGATTGTTCGGCAGATTATTCAGAAACCAAAAAACAGATTGTTATTGCTAAGAAAAAAGAGAAAACCGAGAGAGGGAAGAAAGGAAGAAAAAGAAGAGTGAAGAAGCCACCCAAAGAGATGAAGAGCTCTATCAAGAGGTTTCTCACTTCTTTGAAAGCTCTTCAGATGAACAGAAAGAAGCAACATCAGATGATAGCTCTAAAATGCCATCTGGACCTTCGCCGAAGAGAATGAAATACAACACTAAAGACATCTCAAACATTGCCCTTGCCAGTATTCGCCACCATACGGGGCTACGAGAGACTGCAAAGATTACCACTGCCGCTTGGATAGATGCAGGCCTCATCAGCCGAGAGGATACATCTTTAGTGATAGATCATAAGATAAGAAGAGCACAAGAAAAAATAATGAAGGAAATATCTGATCAGCATGAAAAAGATTTGAAGGAGGAACGTCTCTCTTGCCTTTTGTTTGATGGAAGAAGAGATGACACAAAAGTTCTCCTAGAGGTAGAGGGAATGGACAGAAAGTTTCCCGGTATCATCAAAGAAGAACACTACTCTGTGTGTTCCGAACCTGGTGGCCGCTATTTGTTTCACTTTGTTCCTGAAGCAGAAGTAGAAGGCAAGAAACATGCAGAGGCAATTGCTGATCAAATAATATGTTGGTTTCAAGAAAGAAGACTTGACAGTTCACTGCAGGCCGTTGGTGGAGACTCAACTGCGGTGAACACTGGATGGCAGGGCGGTGTTATGACGTATTTAGAGAAAAAACTTGGAAGAAGGCTTGTTTGGATTGTATGTGATTTGCACACAGGGCAGTGGCGGCTCGTCGGTAGGCACTGCGGAACTGCAGCACCCCTAAATTTTTTATTTACAATTGAAATAATCAAGAACAATATAATGAGCTCACTGAATAACTTTTTCAATAACTTTTGAAACTTTTATTCATTGCTCAATGCTCATCCTTTTATTTCAGTAATTATTTCAACCCATTCTTAGAGACATCACCCCTAGAATTTTTAGTCACGAGCCGCCACTGAGTCACAGGGGAACTACCTCTTCGTCGTCTCATCCAGGAACTTGATGGTCCTACAAAGAGCAACAACAAGTGGTCAGGCCCCCTTAGCAACATGCTAGATGAAGCAACGGAATTAGAAATAAATACAAAATTTCCAAAGGTCGAAGTAGGCTCTCCCCTTCCACTGTTGTCTGAAGAAGTTATCAAAGACCTCAGCACGGATCAATCTTACGCTTATCGTATTGTTCAAGCAATCAGATCAGGAGAGTTGCCTCAAAATCTGGCTCTCTTGGAGATTGGACCCGTAAGTCACAGTCGTTGGTTAACTACAGCGATTCGTTTCTGCAGGATTTGGGTTTCCAAACATGCACTGAAGGGCAAAATGCTAGAGAATTTGATGTTGATTGTTGAATTTATTATTGGGTTTTATCTTCCTCACTGGTTCAATGTAAAACTTAATCCAATGTGGATGGAGGGGCCCAACCACATCTTGTTTCAATTACAGCTACTGAGAACCCAAAGGAAAGTAGTGGTGGACATCGTGTTACCTGTGGTGAGAAGGTCCGCTTGGTATGCTAGGTCTGAGGCAGTTTTGCGAGCAATACTCTGCAGCCAATGTACCAAAGAGCGAACTGAGGCTGTGGAAATCATTCTAAAGCTTAGAGGAACATCACTAGATGACGATCAGCTGGGAGACTGCTCTGTTCAGACAAGGAAGGTACCTCCGATAAACATCAATGCCACGAAATTGTCAGAATTAGTTAACTTGAGTAAGGAAGTTTTGGAGCCACCACTGACAACATGTATAACAAACAAAGATTTAACACAACTTAAAGAGGCCCAATGCAAGTGCCAAAGTGGCCTTCTCACACTCAGAGTGTGGAGAGATGTGTGAAAATGGTCACAGAAGCAGCTAGTCAAGTTCACAGTTACCAGAGGCGAGAAGGCTACATCAAAGCGCAAGTAGCAAGCCGAATGCTGATGTCAAGGAACCGCATCAAAAAGGACATGATTGCATTGGTTACTTTCAAATAAAGACTCTGAATGATATCTTATTGCCACTTTAAATGTTGATAGGATGTTTGCGCACATTTGTTATTTTGTTACGAATTTACGGAAAAATGGAATTTTTGAATTAAAATTGATGTAGGTAGGAGTTATTTTTTTATTTTTTATTGTTTTTGAAGCAAGGATATTATTTTGTATGCCAAATGATTACATTAAATTGCTACCAAATCACATGATTTTCAATTTAGTCATTTCACCCCCAAAATTGACACACCCTAATATATATATATATATATATATATATATATTTTCTTCACTGGAAAGGAGAAGAAAGTGATACACCATTATTTACACTTGGAAAATAATGGAGAAACTAGTCCCTAATCTTACTCTGAACCCTGTAACTCCCCAAACGACAGTGGAAAGAAAGTAGAAAAGGAAGACTATATCGTGTTCCCAAATTAAAAGCGAGACAGGGAACATCTTTAAGCCTGAAAGAAAATAGTTTTGTTGTGAGAGGACCAAAACTGTTTAATCAGCTGCCCAAAGACCTAAGGAACACAAATGGTGTTGCGGTGGACACCTTCAAAAGAAGATTAGACGCCTGGCTCAGAACAATCCCCGATGAACTGGGTGTACCTGGCTACGTGAGGTGGAGAGTACAAGAAACCAACTCACTACTTCAGCATGCCAACTCGAAAGGATGGGCGACAAGCTTGACCTTCATGAAATGAGGAATCATCGCACGGAACCTTTGAAAGGTTGTATTCTCTTTCATGAATAATTGATCTATTTATTTGTCTGGCATGTTCTCATGCTCTCATGAACCCAGTTTTAATATTTAAAATTTTGCTATTTCTCCCTCAAAACAAAAAAGGAATTTTTTCTCATAAATATCAGGCAATGTAAACAGTTCGAGATCGTCAGTGCTTAAAAAACCAAACTGAATTATATAAATTTAAAATATATGAAGCAGACTTTTTCAGGTAAGATTTATGTAAAATATTTATTCTAATTTTTTCATAGCATTTTGCTAAATTTAGAGAATAAAAATTTTATTAGGTTTAATTAAGTTAATTAGATTTAATTAATTATAAAAATAATAATAATATAAAAGAACAAACTCGGTCAGTATATTTATCGAGTTAGAATTTCATTACAAAATCTTCAAATATTAATTTTTACATTCATATAGCTGATATATAGGGTGTATCTAAAGTCGTGCAACCCAATATACATATATGTTATAGGGAATCTGTGTAACTAGGGATTTCATGAAATTCCTAAAATGTTCAGGGATTTCATGTAAGGTTAAATCGTGATGTAGCGGGAGCCGTCTCTTTTAATTACTCATAATTTTCGAGCCTCCTTCTCAACAAAGAAACCTCGCAGAATTTAGTTCACTGAAGGGATCAACAATGACTTGACAGATATAATTCTATGATTTATGACAAACTGCAAAAGAAATATAATACAAAATACACGTTTCTATATTTTAACGTGGCCACGAATAAAAAATAAACAAAACAGTCAATATAATAAGCTTATCTGTAAAGAGGATGGAATTGAACTTAATTGGCGTGAGGAACGACTGAACAAGATTTTAACAGTCTCGAGGTGTTTTACTGTGAAACTTAAACTCCGATGGCCTTCACTTTTTCTTCCTTGTAAGGATCTTCCAAATTCCTCCAGATGTTTTAACAAAAAGTTCTTATTCTTCTCTTTTTTCATAGTAAATCTTCAAATGGTCAAAACAGAGCTGCTGTAACAAGTAATACGTTCACACCGAACAAGGTTGGGCGGGCTCCAATTTAGGGCCCTCAGTTGGACTGGAATAAATTGAACAGCCAACCAGCCACTCGGAGCTTCCTTTCACTAAACTCTTCTAACAAACAAGTACTTAGCATGGATTGAACAAGGTGAAAAGTAACTGGAGGGGTCGACCAGCGGCCACCCTGATGACTATTTGCTGAAGACAATTCCGAAGAATTCGGCTGAAACCTTTGACCTTGAATGGAGCTCGCGTTTGAAACCTCTGCGCAGAGAGGGTAATGGGGGGGTGGGGGATAGTGGGGGGTGGGGACAATGGAGGAGAGGGTGGGGATAATGGGGGAGAGCACTTTGGTAGTCCCGATAATAGTTTGGTAGTCCCGATATACAGCTAGCTGTGACATACTGTATACTGCTACATATACTGTGACATATACTGCTACCTGCCCGGAGGGCGATAGCGAGCTACCGCTTGTTATAAACTAGTCTTTTACTTTACTTAAATTATTGAAAATGTTACAATCAATTCGATAAATATTTACAGAGAAACGTGTGATTCATTTCTTTCATATAAAATATGTACCTCATAAGGAGAAAATTTGCTAAAATCTTTGTCTCTTTTATAAAAAGGACAGGACTAAGATTCTATTTGAAAATCATAATTAAAAATCTACATAGATTCCTTTTAATGAATGTAAACAAATACATTTTTGTTTTATACAGGGTGGGCCATAAGTCGCTTTACAGAAGTGAGTTTCGTTAAACTCACTTTGGTAAAGCGACGTATGGCCCACCCTGTATAATAAATTTGGTGGTCTCATAAGTCCTTAAACGCTTTCCACGTTGCTTAACTATTTCGTTCTACAGTTAAAGCCAGACAATTTTATTCAACCTCAGAGAAGATCGATAATATAATTAATGATGTACGAGATTTCAAATTATTCACGTACATACAGACGGTTCCTGACAAAAGTAAATAGACACCACGATGATTGTCCTCAAGAACAAATGGCAAAGCTCATCAATGGAATGCCAGAATGTGTGTCACCTTTACATAATTTGAAGGGGAAAGCAACACGATTCTAAATTTAGGGATTCAATAAATCTGTTATTATTTATTGACTTTTATTATCAAATCAAAGAGTGTGGAAAAAGTCGAAGGTGTCTATTTACTTTTGTCAACCGTCTGTATATAGTTCCCTAGCAAATTTATCAATACACATCTTTGTTTGCTTGAATATATAAGCAGTGCAGCTAAAGGTACCATAAACAGTGTCGAAAATAAGACATAATAATGTTAACCAGTAGTGAAACCTGATGAAAATGCATCCTTAAGAATTGTATAACTTAATGGGGTTCATGCCATTTACAAACATTAATTTATCCTAGTTAATAAGTATTCTGTAACTCATTACTTATAATTTAAATGAGTTGCAACACAAACAATTTGGCGGAGCTATTGAAGAATAGGGACCCCAGCTTTCTTTAGTTAGCTTTATAAGGCTAACTAACGAAAATATCATGACCTAACCTAACCAATCGTCAAGGGCGTACAGTTAACCTAACGATTGGTTAGGTTAGGTCAGGTCGTGATATTTTCGTTAGTTAGCCTTATAAGCCTAACTAAAGAAGGCTGGGGTCCCTATTCTTCAATAGCTCCAATTTGGCTATTTTTTCAGTTAATACTAAATTATTGCCAAAAAAGAAAAAATCTCGTTTACTGTTGAGTTGAAAATCTCCGAAACTATTTCAACTCCGATGTTAAAATCAATCGAAAGGTAAATACAGTTAAAAAGTAAATTAAAATACTTTTGGGATCAAGTAAAGATAAGCACCCCCCAGCCTTCTTTAATTAGCCTTATAAGGCTAACTAACGAAAATATCACGACCTAACCTAACTAATCGTCAAGGGCGTACAGTTGACTTAACGATTGGTTAGGTTAGGTCGTGATATTTTCGTTAGTTAGCCTTATAAGGCTAATTAAAGAAGGCTGGGGGTGCTTATCTTTACTTGATCCTAGTTTTGTTTATAAAATGTGGTTGGTGACTCTTTGGATAAATGTATGATATTTACTTGTCACTATTCGTATAAATAAATTTATGAGTTTTTTTATGCAAAAAGGAGGGGTCAAAGACAAATGCCCGCAAAAATGACCCCCCCCCCCTCCCCAATAGAAGGAAAAGGAGAGAGCCGAAATCAAGGTCGTCGAGGCTGTTAAAAACTACCATTTTTTTTAATTTCGAAAAGAATGTGTAGTGTGTACGATGCATGTATATGTAGTGAGGAATAGAGGCAGAAGCGTGTGTTTAACAGTAGGCTGGACTCCTCACAGGGTAGATGGAACACGGAAAAAGATCAGCTAAGGGGGAAAGTGACGGGAGAAACGGGGGTTCCAGCACTCCCTGTCTCCTACCTAACATTCCCCCGCTCCCCAGAAGTACTTCCCTGGTCGATTGGTGTCTACAATCTCCTTCTCTAAATGATATTCATTAGTGAATCTTCGTATAAATAAATGATATTCATTTATATGCAAAGTACAGTCGCGGAAAAAAGTTCGCCTACAAATGACTCCCTCTCCCCTGAAAAGCATAAAAAATTACTAATTGGATAATATTCTGTTCGTCTTTCGGTGTTCATTTATTTTTGTGACAATAATAAAATTTAAAATACAAAACTCGGTTATTATTCATTAATAATACTTTTTAGATTTTTCAGAAATTTTGGCGAACTTTTTACCGAAATTGTATATATATATATATATATATATATATAATATATATATATATATATATATATTACTTTATGTTACTTTATGTGAGTTTTAACGACGATTCAGGATCGATCTGCGGTCAACCCCTCGCAGCATCCCGCCTCATTTGTAGGATTTGGTGAAGGAGGGAATTGCTGTCTGATCTCCTCCTGCCCTTGTAGCCAGCCATGCATATCTGGTCAGGGACTTTGCACAGGAACTTGTTCAACTGGTTCTTGAAGTTATTTGGTTGGTATGCTGATATATATATATATATATATATATATATATATATATATATATATATATATATATATGTGTGTGTATATAATATATATATATATATATATATATAATATATATATATATATATGATACACACAGACCGTGCATGGAACAAGGAACTCTTCTGGGATAATTAAATCTACTATATAGTCCGAATAAGTACAGTAATGGTAAATGACAAATACCATAGTTTTTTTTTCATGATGCTAGCCCGACGTGGGCAACAAGTCACTCGAAAAGAGGTCCCATAAATATAGCTTCCCTCACCAGCTATCTTCAAAGCAGACAGGATCCAGCTTTGGGACATGGATCTAGGGTTTAAAGCAGCCTAGCCCTGCTACATTTAGAACCTCAATATAAGCAAAAGACTCGCTGCCTTCACGTCAGATTGAATACATCAAAGAAAAAGGGGTAACTATTATATTTTTAGCCAAAAACCAAACCTTAAACCTCAACTGGCAGAATTGAGCGTCCACTTTTCAAGGCACATAACATGTCCGTTTCAAGATGGGAATGAACTCAGAATGGTCCCCTGATTCTTTTGCTTATACTGAGGTTCTAAATGTAGCAGGGCTAGGCTGCTTTAAACCCTAGATCCATGTCCCAAAGCTGGATCCTGTCTGCTTTGCAGATAGCTGGTGAGGGAAGCTATATTTATGGGACCTCTTTGCGAGTGACCCGTTGCCCACGTCGAGCTAGCATCATGAAAAAGAAAAACTATTATATTTGTCATTTACTATTACTTATTCGGACTATAGTGGATTTAATTATCCCAGAAGAGTTCCTTGTTCCATGCACGGTCTGTGTGTATCATAAAAAACTCAGGGGACCATTCTGAGTTCATTCATATATATATATATATATATATATATATATATATATATATTTCAACTGCAAACAACACACAGTACAATTAACTTAAAGAACGACGCTTGTATAGAAGAACGTTCCGCGCAAGATGAGGAGGGAGAACGAACAAATGAAAAAAATGAGGTAACCACCCGGGAATCGAACCCGGGATCTTCCGATTGCCGGTCAATCGGAAGATCCCGGGTTCGATTCCCGGGTGGTTACCTCATTTTTTCATTTGTTCGTTCTCCCTCCTCATCTTGCGCGGAACGTTCTTCTATACAAGCGTCGTTCTTTACGTTATATATATATATATATATATATATATATATATAATATATATTATATTATATATA
>JAJOZX010001174.1:167500-280000 GCA_023014485.1 Bathynomus jamesi
TTATTTATTACCACCAGCATCATCGGTATTCGAAACCCCGACCTCAGTGTTTTCAATTCGTTTATAAAGAAATAACGTTATATCCATCGATCCACTGGTGGTATCGTGCTCGTAGGCAATTCTCAGACTTTCATTCCAACCAGAAACTTTGGTCGCTCTATGAGATGTCTTCTTGTTTATGCAACTCTCCTAACTTAGTTTGCAGAAATTGGAACTGTTTTTCAGAAGTTCTTATCGAAAAGTTTGTTTACTAAAATGTTAACTTTAAAACTGTAAATTTATGTATCTATACACACGAAGTTTTCATTCACAATATAACATTCCTCTTAAGGGATACTATGAATTTGTATATATACGTATCGTGATTTGTATCATGCTTCTAAAACTGTTATTATTTACGAAGAATGAGATGTAAAAATAATGTATTTAGGGAGGGGTTAAATTGTTAATAACTATGCAATCAAGAATCTGTCATGTCTTTACCTACTTTGACCTTAAAATATAAAAGTGTAGAGTGAAATATTATATATATATATATGTTTTTGTGTGTGTGTGTGTCTGTGTGTTAGAGTTAATTAATAAAATTACAGAATTCAATGAAATAATTGCTACTGAAGCCTCTAAACAAAGCCAACTTGAAAGAAATACTTGGAATTCAAACAGATTATAAGAAAAAAATAATAAAATGGTCAATCCTGAGACGTTCAAAGTGGCCATCCGTTCCTTTAAATTTAATTGTTTTGTTACGAACGATTCTCAAATAATGGAATGAGTGTAAATTCCACGCAACCATCACATCCAACGATAACATTAAAGGAAAGATGAAAATAGATAAAGAAACAAATAAATAAATAAATTAAGAGGTTACAAAAAAAAAAAAAAACAGGGGGAACAGAAAAAGTGACAAAGGAAAATGATGAATTTGAGGACCGAAAGAAAAAGGAAAGGAATTTGTCTTTTGTGGCGTTTACTCGTACTTTTATTAAGTTTGACCCTTAATTTGTTGGTGGAAGTTCCTCGGTATGTTAGGTCTTTGTTGAAGCGGACGCTTCATATAATTTTGTTTTTTCGTATTAAGTGTTTGGTATAACGTCTGTTCCAAGTTTGACACAAGAAGATACTGGGAGGTTGACAAAAGTAAATAGACACTACGATGATTGTCCTCAAGAACAAATGGAATGCCAGAACGTGGGTCAGCTTTACATAATGAAAAGGGGAAACCAATACGATGCTAAATATATTGACTTAATAAATCTTTTATTATTTATTGATTTTTATTATCAAATCATAAACTATGGAAAAACCCAAGGTGTCTATTTACTTTTGTCATCCTTCTATATATATATATATATATATCCGGTGTGAGCACAAAGTCTCTTGAACGATAATTTTAAATAATTAGTAAATTAAATAATAATATCAAACAAAAAATGTTTATTTGTATAAATATAAAAAAGTGATAAATAAATAAAAACAAATTAAAAAAAAAATGCCTTTAATGAGGGATCGAAAATGTGTGTGTGGAGCCTATTTTTGTCACGGCATAACTTAATGCTTTTATCACATCTTTTCAAATCGGACTCTGTGGTTGGTCAGACCATATCAGAACCACGACCAATCCATCTCCCTTAAAATTCTGCATCAAGAAATTGACGAATATGAATGGCATAATTGGCAGGCGCACCATCCTCTTGAAGATGCTGATTGCATGCCCTTCAAATAAACAAAATGGCGGGTGGTTCACAGATTCCTTTCTTCGCGATACGTTAACAAGAAAAAAAGAATACTTAACTTTCGCGTCAAGGATAATAATGGCTAAGTTTATTCTAAACATAGTTTTATTTCACAGAATGACACTAAACAAGAATGACTGAAATGGAAAAAATGAGAACGTGATATCGTAATTTGTTCACTCCACTTCTTTCTGAAGGACTTGAGACTTACAATAGCAATTCCATTGGAGACGCTGTTTTAAGTTTACATGTATACCTCACATAGCCAGTGCCCGTGCTCAGTAGGTAACACAATTTCTCTCTAAGCGAAGTTGAGACATTGAGGTCGGGAGTTCGACTGTCGATGGTGCTGGTAATAATAATCCAGGAATTAGCCCAATAAGGCATATTCGTCTGGTCTGAAGCTGTGCCACTTTGCATCCTTCCTGAATGAATATTATTTTAACACCCGTAATTAATATCATACACTGTATTTACAGTTCAGATTTTTCATCTAAATTCACTATAATACTCATTATATTCCTGTCAGAATCACTTATCAGCTTTGTGTTCCATAAAAGATTGAAAAGGCTTGACTGAGTGATGTAACTACTGAGAGCGTAACCCAACCCGGATATAAATGATTCATAGAGAAAGAATTACAATTCACCCATTTCAAAGTGCTTCTCATCTAACGTACTCTCGTAAATTACGAATATAACGCAAACTGCGAGTGTACAATTTATAAATACTAAACATTTTAAAGCTTTAATAAGAACATAATGACGTAATACATTTGTTGATTTTTTTAACATTTCAAATCTCATTTTTTTACATATGATAACTTCTGAGTAATTGGGAACGCCACAAGAACAAAAAAATTATTTATATACAGACAAAGATATAGAGTCTGTATACGTCCTTGACATATTGATTCTGCGCATGTCCCCTATATATATATATATATATATATATATATATATATATATATATATATATATATATATATATATATATATATATATATATATATATATATATAAGCGCTCGGACTTTGTGTTTCCTTTTCCTTGTGGTTGTTTGCTTATTAATAAGGTCACGTGTTATTTTGTGATTCTAGTGCATATATATATATATATGTATATATTTCGGTTTTCGGTCTTAAAGTTATATGAATAGTTTAATGAAATGTCAAAACAATTTTCAGTACGCGTTGAACCCATAAAGTTTTATCAACAGAATAGTTAGTTGTCTTTGTCGAAAGTGGAATATATATATACACAGTGTACACACACACGCACACACATATATATATATGTAAAGAGAGAGAGAGAGAGAGAGAGAGAGAGAGAGAGAGAGAGAGAGAGAGAGATGAATCGGTACAGAATTTAAATTCTGTATCGATTCATTGATTTGTAGTATCTGGTATTCCATGCATTAAAACCAAGCTCACCCTCTCGTCTATTGTTAATTTCACAGCCATCCCCTACGTAAAAGAAAAAAATAATATATTACATATAATCAACACTGAAAATTCCTATGATGCGCGACTTTTGCGCCACCCTGTGTGTGTGTGTGTGTGTGTGTGTGTGTGTATATATATATATATATATATATATATATATATATGGAGGAAAACAATGGATAAAGAAAATGGAATCAAAGAAAAAGTGTAGAGTATTTTTATTGGGAGTGGAAAGAGTTACAAAGGTGAATCCAAAATGAAATATCGGAAATATTTGGGAGATGTGTATTGCCTGAAGTCATGTTGAAATAGGAGAGACATGTTCAAATACGAGAGAGATGTTGAAATAGAGACATGTTGAAATAGAGGCGTGTTGAAATAGAGATATGTTGAAATAGAGACGTGTTGAAATAGGAGATACCATATACATGTTGAAATAGAGACGTGTTGAAATAGGAGATACTGTATACATGCTGAAATAGAGACTTGTTGAAGTAGGAGAGACATATTGAAACAGACATGATGAAATAGACATGTTGAAATAAGAGATATACATGTTGAAATAGGAGATATACTGTACATGTTGAAACAGAGACGTGTTAAAATAGGAAAGTCTTCTGACTGGCAGTTTTTATATCATATTTGAATTCTTAAATTTGGATATCAGTACTATCAGTAGCCATTTTCTTTATATAAACGGGATTTTTCATCTTGATGTATGTTAATAGTGTACATTTAACGTCTTATTCTTCCATTAGAATGGTCATATCGGGAATGTGAATAGAATACCACCGTCATATAGCATAGGAATACATACCGTACTTAACAGTATACCATCCAAATCTCCCCTGGTTTGACCCAAACACTTCAATTCACATCGACTAACTAACTGTTCCGCTTTTTATTATCTCTTTGAGCAAGAAAAATTGTTGAACTTTAGAATTTATCAGAGAAAATGCGGTATCTTAATCCGGATTCATAAAGAATTATAATAATCGCTTTATTTAATATAGAGCGTTGGTTGTTAATATAATTAATAACCACGTAAAAAATATCTGTTGATGAAACATTGGTGAAACAATATAAATGGTAATCAATACTTCGAAATATGTCGTAGATTTCGCTGATATTTCTTCCCTTTCGGAGTGGAGAAGCGCATTGGAACGAACTATATCGATCTTTTAGGAGTTGAAGATGAACAAAATACTGTGAAAAAAAAAAATATATATATACATTCAACTGCAAAGAACACGCAGTATAAATAACGTAAAGAACGACGCTTGTATAGGAGATATTCCGCGCAAGAGGAATTACGGCATTTGGAAGAGTGGAGTCCATGGTGTAGTGGTTATCGCGTCTGACCGGCAATCGGAAGATCCCGGGTTCGATTCCCAGGTGGTACTTCATTTTTTCATTTGTTGTTTTCTCTTTCTCGTCTTGCGCGGAATATCTCCTATACAAGCGTCGTTCTTTACGTTATTTATACTGCGTGTTCTTTGCAGTTGAATGTATATAATGTTACGGCAAGCGGGAGGTGCCCCCTTGGGGCATTGGTTTCTGCGAGTATGTAGAGGAATTACGGCATTTGGAAGAGTGGAGTCCATGGTGTAGTGGTTATCGCGTCTGACCGGCAATCGGAAGATCCCGGGTTCGATTCCCAGGTGGTACTTCATTTTTTCATTTGTTGTTTTCTCTTTCTCGTCTTGCGCGGAATATCTCCTATACAAGCGTCGTTCTTTACGTTATAATATATATATATATATATATAGCTTTTAGGGTACATCCCGGTAAAACAAAAATGAAGAAGTGAGAATGCCATTATGATCTTATGAACTAACATTAAAATATGGCGTTATTTTTTCGTTTCCTAATTCAGTTTTAAATTTGAGCTTCGTTATCAAATTTTAAGATTCCGATAAACGGTTCACATCAACTCATTATTGAATACATCAAGACAAGCTATTCTACAGGGTTTTCCATTTAAATGGAACCATAGGGAATAATTAATAATGTCTTAATGGTAATAATAAGGTAAAGGTAATGAAGGTAAGGTAAGGTAATAAATTTAAATAAAGGTAATAAAGGTACCAATATCCTTTCCAATCTTTATTACTCCCATTTAAATGGAACCGTAAGGAGTAAAAAAGGTTGGAAAGGATATTGGTACCTTTATTACCTTTATTTACCTTTATTGCCTTTATTACCTTACCTTACATTTATTACCTTATTATTACTTTATTACGTTTACCCTCACAAATCTGGAAAAGAAGACATTATTAATTACGCCCTATGGTTCCATTTAAATGGAACACCCTGTAGTTTATCCCTCGCAAGAGAGGAGCACCTTTGTTTATATAAGAACAACTCCTTTTGTTGTTATTACTAGTACAGTTCCCGTCACTTCGCTGACGGTTAGACAGGCTAAACTACAAAAAAAGAACCCAGCCGTAAAAATTTTGGGCTTCACATTGTGTCAACATTTCTGAATCTGGTATCTCCCAAAACCTCCTCACCCCCATTCAACTTGGGGGCTAACCCCCTCCCCCATTACCCCCACCCCCACCCTTCCCCCCACCCACACCCTTCCTCCAACCCCCACCCTTCCCCCGTTGCTTAACTACAGAAAAGAACACAGTCATGAAAATCTTGAGCTTCACATTGCCGCCCGTAATACAATTTCTTAATTTTTTTTACAATTTCTGAATTTTTTTCTCACAATTTTTTCTAACAATTTCTGAAAGTGTGACGGACAGACAGACGGACAGACGGACAGACAGACGGACAGCTCTCTTATTATAGTATAGATTATTATCATCATTATTATTATCGATAATGATAATGATAATGATAAGCTTTATTGGCAGGATATAAATCCCATAAAATAGTATAATATTGTTAAAGGTAATAAACGAGAAGATAAATCAAACCATAATAAATTAAAAAAAACTAAAAATTATGACTAAAAGAGAAGTAAAAATAAGACACGGACTCAAACAAGTTATAATGATAAAAATTACCTAATGTTAACACGTAGTGACAATACCAACATATACTGTATATATATGGTAATAATGATAATTATGATAGTGGCACTAATAATGTTTATTGGCAGAATACAGCTCCCCAAATTAAATAAAAAAGTACAGTATCTATCAAGGTAATCAACGATACAACTAATTATTTATTAAACAATAAATTAAGAAAACCATATCCTTAAGCATCCTTTGATTCCCGTTTCAGCGGGTGGGGAATATAATCAATCCTTCTAGGAATAATTTTAGTATGGCAATTGTACGATTTAATCCAAGACCTTCCTGCTTTCCTTAGTATGGATTTTATATCATTATAATACATATCAACAAGTTTAAGGTGAGAATCATTTGAACAGGAATTACTCCAGTGAAGATGCAATAATTCTAAATTATTAAATAGATAATACTCTGCCCTGTCTCTAATTTTATTTTCTGTTGCATATTAGCCTTAGATCAGTCGACACGCTCATTTTGGCTTGAAGAGTTATTATGTCGTGTTTTATCATATTTAAGTTTGTGCAATTAATTAAAACTTTAATGGTCTATGATTTGAGAGGAGGAAATTATGCAAAATATGAACATTGACAATACTTCCCTTTAAATTATTACTAATGAGACATTATTATTATTATTATTATTATTATTATTATTATTATTATTATATATTATTATGAACGAACAGGCTGGACTTCCCCTTTAATATGCATTTGACCATATATATATATATATATATGTGTGTGTGTGTGTGTGTGTGTGTGTGTGGTGTGTGTGTGTGGTGTGTGTGTAAAATATATACTCAGACACATTTAGGTCAAATCGATTTATATATAATTGCAATTATATATAATTATATATAATCATTAACTTTTAGCTACATTAACAACGAATCGATAATCAGATTGACTGAAAATCTTGGCACAAATGACTCGATATTTTCCTCAGTCTACGACTTAACCAATCAGTCAAAAAATAAGGAATAACTTTAGAATTCTTCAGCCATGCGAATTATAAAGAGAATTAATCATTTGTAAAAGTTTATTATGGGGCACAATGTTTCGATCATCCCTAAGATCTCCTTCAGATACAAACTGATAAGAGTAAAAACGGTGCATGCATGTATAGGGTGGATTAAGACGAGAATTGGATTGAGAGAAGAAGACATTCTAAACAAGGTAATCTGCTTTAAGCATGTAACGTGGTTTTTTTTTTCACATCAAAACTGTTTCTATCCGTAAAGGATTTTGTCATCCTGAATAACAATTACCTTTGTATACACCTTTGTTGAAAGCTATTGCACTGAAGTACCGTCTGGTAAAACTGCTTGAACAGAACTTCATTTAGCAAAGCTTTAAAGTATAGTTATCAACAATGGGTTGCATTAGCGAAAAATTTGTTTGAAATGTTCTAAACCATTAAAATTTATCTTTTTTTTTAAATATATAAAGTTTAAGAGTACTTTATGCCCTAAATACAAAACGCGAGAATTGAACTACTAAATAGAAGTAGCTCTATATTAGAACGCGCTTATAGTTCCTATATCCTTGAATTAAATTCAGTGCACGACATAAAATCTTATTTTAATTATAAAAAAAGACTTCAACATAATCTTGTTTCATACGTTGTTTATTCATTTCATTGCGCTCGATACCAAGCGAAATATATTGGCAGCACTTGACACTAATACAAAGGGCGTATATACGAACATAGTGAAATAGGTAATAATAATAAATAAATTAGAGGGGCCAGAAACTGGAACAATGCTCAATCTAACTAAAGGCAATCCGGCCCAGTGCGCTAACTCGTGGATTACTATTACCAGCATCATCAGGATTCGATACCCCAACCTCGGTATTTATACTTCATTTATGGTGTTACCCACTAAGCTACGGACGCTGGCCAAAGCTTCCCTAACTTTTATAATTCTGGCAGACTATATTTAGTTACGCCTCAGCGAAAGAGTTAAATCCTAAACCTTCTCTGACTGATTACTAATCGGTTTTTAACATTCCATTTGTAAAATAACAGCTTTGCCAAAAAACCTACAAACTCTTTATTTTATTTTATATATTTTCACTGAAGAAATGACGGAGCAAGTGTAGTTTACGTCCCCCTGTGGTGCCTAGTGTATTTACGTTCCCCTACATTGTCCTAGTGTAGTTTGCGTTCCCCAACTTTGTCCACGTATACCTAATCAAATAAAACGTTAAAAACTAACGAAAATATTACGACTTAACCCAACCAATCGTCAATTTATAAACGTTAAAACTAACGAAAATATTACGACTTAACCTAACCAAGCGTCAATTTATATATATTATATATATATATATATAATATATTGTATGTATATATATATATATGTATATATAAATTGACGATTGGTTAGGTTAAGTCGTAATATTTTCGTTAGTTTTAAACTTTTAACGCTTTGAGAATAAAAACCCACTCTAATAGACAGAGTTTATTTCCACGACAGTTTCGACGCCCACTGGCATCCTCCTCGGGTGGATACAGAAACACACGCCAGTGGGCGTCGAAACTGTCGTGGAAATAAACTCTGTCTATTAGAGTGGGTTTTTAT
Organism: Bathynomus jamesi; assembly: GCA_023014485.1. Classification (NCBI taxonomy): domain Eukaryota; kingdom Metazoa; phylum Arthropoda; class Malacostraca; order Isopoda; family Cirolanidae; genus Bathynomus; species Bathynomus jamesi. Next base: position 176,291 of record JAJOZX010001174.1, read on the forward strand.
TCTCATATTTTGACCTTCACGTAAAAAAGTGAAGTTTTTTGCTTTTAACGCTTTATTTGATGGATTCATTTAAAAAATGTCTCCTAAAGATCGTAGTGTAGTTTACGTTCCCCTACTTTGACCTAGTGTAGTTTGTGTCCCCTTTTGCGTCATGAGGACGTAAACTACACTTGCTCCGAAATGACTTCTCATAAACTTTAGTTATTTTTCATGATGTTTATAATAATATTGAAAACTATATTAACCCTCTACCGCCGAATGGGTCGAATACGTACCAAATACAAACATTTAGACTTGACCCTACAAAAACTTTCAGAGTTGAAAGATTAATTAGTTCAGTACTGAATTGTGCAGAAGATGGAAGTATAATTCCGAAAGGTCTTCAATAAAGGATATCTTCATTACAATGTCAATTTTTATGGCTTCCATATAAGTTAAGATTTCCTGTTGAAAAGCCTTTGAACGGAATGATCTATATATATATATATATATATATATATATATATATATATATATATATATATATACAGAGAGAAAGAGAGAGAGAGAGAGAGAAACAAACCGCATAATCAGTCAGAATATAAATTGCTTCTCAATACAAAATTTTATTAACAATGATGCATTTGAAAGAATGAATACATGTATAAAAGAAAAGTAAATCTGCAAAAAAATTTACTCACCATGACCAAAGAGACACGATACCCTCTGCATTATAGTTGATTCTTTCCTGGGGCTCTAAGTAGCAAACGAATAAAGACATAAATCTTACACTCAGACGAGCCAGCCCGTAGCTTCATGGGTAACACTGTTTTCGTTAAGCGAAGTGGAAACACTGAGGTCGGAGATTCGAATCCCGATGGTACTTGTAATAATAATCCAGGAATAAGAGTATAATGGACCGCATTAGTTGGCCTGAGCGCTGTGCCAGTTTCTGATTACGAGTATTATTACACTCAACAGAAGGACATCCAAATTTCTGTTACATAAAGATATTAAATACTATAATTTTTTACTAATTACATACTAAATATATTGTTTTTTTACTATTGTATTACTAAACGTAATAATAATCAGTCAGGAGGGCCAGAAACTGACACTACGCTCAGGCCAACAGATGCGGCCCATTGCGCTAACTCTCTGGTTATTATTACCAGCACCATCTGGAATCGAGCCGATGACCTCAGTGTTTTCACTTCGCTTATATGGAAATGGTGTTACCCACTGAGGTACGACTAAACATACTTTTTACTGATACTAATTAAGCTGTTTTGCTATAACCATATGGTCACGCTAGGTTAAACTAAACATTTCAAAAATCGAAAGACCATAGACCCCCCAAAAATTCGCACTCTCCCCACCAAGTAATCACGTAGATATTGTAATCTGTAGATATTGTGGACGAAGAATTTCACCAACACTCCAATAACCTAACTTGACCAAACCTCATTTTAACTTAACCTAACTCAGTTTACCCAACAAAAGCTCGTCAAGTCGAAGATATAACGTGAACATGAACGCATGATCCAGTGAATAACAGCGACTCCCAAAATGAGTTGCATCTTCAGAGGCAGAGGTTCGAATCCGCCCATTTATGACAGAATTTACTTGTACTTGATTTGTCCTTAGTGTTAATACCTAAGTTACTATTAATATGTCGTTCCATGTTAACCTATAATAATTAAATTGCGAGTAATAACAAACTGTAAATGAAAAATAACTTAAAAGAAATTAATTGACATTTCCTGCAGCAGATGGCGCCTCAAGTTAAAACATTTTTACTTGCAGCAAAGTGAAAATGGACATAAAATAATACCAAAGAATTTATTATTACTGATGGCTTTAAAGAACTGATGTAATTGATTAAACACGGAAATATTTGCCTTTAAGGTGACTTATATTTCACGTCCCATTTCAATACAAAGTTTTATATATATATATATATATATATATATATATATATATATATATATACAGGGCGTCCCAAAGAAATGTATACACACTTTAACAGCTGATAGCTCAATTGATGTTTCTTTCTTTCCAAGTTAAACCCATTAGAATTAATAATGGCAGTCAGACTAAGCTTTGAACAAAGGAAATTCATTCTAAAATGCTACTGGAAGTGTGAAAACGCAGTTGAAGTGCAAAGACAGTTTAGGAGGGAGTTTCAAACAGATCCACCAACGCGACTTACCATCACTCGAATTAGAGATAAGTTTGAAGCCGATGGAACTGTTCAGAATGTCCACAAGAAGCGTTCCGGAAGACCACGGACATCGACAAGCCCCACAAAGCAAGAAAGAGTACTGGAAACGTATCACCAAAGTCCAAGAAAATCTGTGCGGCAAGCGAGTCGTGAGGTAGGAATTTCAGAATCGTCTGTCCAACGCATTTTGAAGCGCTGTCAATGGAAAAGTTACATTCCAAGATTAGTCCATGCTATTAATGAAGATGATCCGGACCGAAGAGTGGAGTATTGCGAGTGGTACTTGGCACGATGTGGATGTGGATTGGACGAAGGGGTTTCGTAGAATACCCTCCGCGTTCACCAGACCTCACACCACTAGACTTTTTTTTATGGGGATACTTAAAAGACAAAGTCTACGCTATAAAACCTGCAACAGTCGCTGAATTGAGAGCAGCCATTGAACGAGAATGCACACAAATACCAAACGAAATGTTTCGTGATGTTTGCGATTCCATTGCTTCGCGTTATCAGCAGTGCCTGGACCAGAACGGACGTCAGTTTGAAAACAGGCGTTGACAAAACAATTAAATAATGTCTGTAGATTCTATTACATTTTGAAAATGAAATGTATTTTAATAAACACTGCCTTTATAAGTATTTAAAGTGTGTATACATTTTTTTGGGACGCCCTGCATATATATATATATATATATATATATATATATATATATAACACAAAGACTGTTTTCGAAAACCTGAAATTAATTTATAAATATTAAAATAATTCTATTACAGGAGGAACGAGTAAGTCGTGAAAATGCAACGTTATATATATATATATATATATATATATATATAATATATATAATATATATATAAAACACAAAGACTGTTTTGAGAACCTGAAATTGATTTATAAATATTCAAATAATTCTATTATAGGAGGAACGAGTAAGTCTTGACAATTTTTAATAAACAATATTGAATGAACTCGTTAAAAGTATTTTTAATGTCAAGATATTTTTTAATAACGTTTTCATTTCAGTAAAGTGTAAAACTGAAAAATTATTTAAACTTTAATAAGCGGTTAATTACTGATCACAGGATAAGTATTTTTATTGTAGTAAGGTATCAAATTATTAACCTTTATCGTTAATTAAAATTTTACTGTTTATTACTGGCTTTCAGCGCAGATTATCGAAGCTGTAACATTTATTTTTTATAATACACCGCAAAATTACCTTTGATTTTATGTGAACTGTTTGTGTATATATGTATATACACACAGCTTCGGATAAAAGTTTGCTTACAAAAATAAAATTTCTAAAAAAAAAATATGAATATCACTAATTAGTAAATGATTTGCGAGTTTGTTTTTGAATTTTTTTTATTGTCACCAAAAAATAATAAAATATTCAAAGAAACCGAAATCCTGCTCTGATGATACTAATCAGAAGAAGAGACAGAAACTGGCACAGTGCTCAAGACGATTAACGCGGCCCATTGCTCCAACTCTTGTATAACTATTACCAGCATCATCGCTGTTCGAACCTACAACCTCAGTGTTTTATAGGAAAATGGTGTTATCCACTGAACTACGGACGCTGGCAAAAACCCCGATGTTGCTCTTAATAATAATACAGTAGAAGAGTAATGGACCGCATTAGTTGGCTTCAGCACTGTGCCAGTTTCTGGCCCTCCTGAATAGCCCTCCTGAATGATTATTATTGAATAAAGCCTATATTACAATTAGTACTTTTTTGAGTTTTTGGATATATTTTTCGAGCCAAACCTCTTTCCAAAGCTATACTTCAAAACTCTCTCTCTCTCCTCTCTCTCTCTCTTTCTTATGATGGTTTTGACGGTTCAGGGTCGACCTGCGGTCGACCCCTTTGCAGCATCCCGCCTCATTTGCGGGATTTGGTGGAGGAGGGAATTGGTTTCCGCTTTCCTCCTGTCCTTGTAGGGCATGGTTGATCAGGAACTTTGCACAATATACCTGTCCAGCTAGTTCTTGAAATTATTCAGGTTGGTGTGGCATATATATATATATATATATATTATATATTATATATATATATATATACATATATATATATAATATAAAGGGGTTCCAAAAAACCTTAGAAGCCCCCCTTTGCAGCTTACATGTTTACTTATATCGAAATAGTTTTTAGTGATTATAAAAATATATAAAATTCTTTATTTATTGCAGGTATTAAAATTACTCTAGCTGATAAAGTGATAATATAATGGCTTCTCAATTAATTGGCGATTCGAAGAGGCAACGTGTGATAGATCGCATACGAGCAATAACATTTCGGGAAGCTCGTGATGCTGGAGCCACCTTTATAACACGTTCATAGGTTGCCAAAAAGTTGCGAAGAAGTGAGGACTTCGTCAAAAGAAATTGGAATAAAACTTTAGATGAACGTGAAATGGATACAACCAAATCTGGGCGCTCAAATTTGCCACTCTCAGGAAACAAAGGACATCATTGAAAGCGGTACGTGTAAGCGGAAAAACAGCTGTGCTAAACTTTCTAGAGAGATCGAAGTGTTGAGAGGGAAGATCGTTAGTGGTGAGATCATTCGACTGTACCGTCATAGGCAAGGTTTAAAGCCTTGGCATGAACTTCCAAAGCCAAGAAAAACTTAACATCGGTGACAGAATGTGGTTTGCCCATTATCTTGAAGATTGGGATGTGGATGATTTCATGCATTTAGCTGTCTCCCATGAATTTTTTGTTTACGTAACACGTCGGCCTAACTACCAAAACGATCGAGTGTGGGCCACAACACCAGATGAAATCGATGACAATGAACATTATCGCGAATTATTAAAAAGTACAGACTGTGTTGGTGTGTTTGTTTTGTTCACTACAAAGAAGCTCATGTGGGTGTTGAAGCCAAATGGTCAGAGTTGGGATGGACAGTATTTTCGTGATATTATTCTATCCCAGCATGTCATTCCTTTCCTAAGAAATCCAAACAATGTTATGGATGTCGATCAGGTCACACTTCTGCACGATAAGGCCCCCTGCTTTAAGGCATTAGCCACTCAACAGTTGTTGCGGAACCATGAGATCGATTTCTTTGGAAATGAAGAATGGCCAGGAAATTCTTCTGACCTGAACGTCTGTGAACACATTGGATCAGTTATAAAGGACAAGGTTGAATGTCTCTTGTTTCAAGAACTGCAGCAAATCGATTTTCGAAGGATACAAGACGCAACACACTGAAACTGTTTTAGCAAATTTGCGTAACGATGAAGATCTATTCACGTCACCTTTGGTAAGCTACCCAAAGCGAATTCAGGCTGTCTTGGAAGCCAATGGCGGGAACCCCAAGTTTTAATTGTTTCTCATTAAATGCAGGATTAAATTCTCTTTTGTAAAGTATGTTTAGTTTTACTGTACCTCTAATGGTTTAGGCCATGGGCGGGGGGGGGGGGCTAAGGTTTATTGGAGCCCCGTATATATATATATATAAGCCAGGAAGTAAAATCCAGGAAGATCTGAACCAAATCACTGATTGGTCAGTCATTGGCAAATGAGATTTAACGTCGATAAGTGCAAAATTTTACATATAGGTTCGCATAATGGTAATTTTGCGTATAGTATGTCACGGAATGAGTTGGCAAGCGTAGAACATGAAAAAGATTTAGGAGTTATAGTCGCTAGTGATTTAAAAGTGGCGAAACAAAGTACAGCATCGGTCAATAAGGCAAAGAAAGTGCTAGGTTTTATAGCTAGGAATTTTGAGTACAAATCGCGCGATATTATTGTTCCTCTTTATAAATCATTAGTTAGACCCCATTTAGAGTACGCGATGAAATTTTGGAATCCGCATATGCGCAAAGATATGGACAAAATCGAAAGAGTTCAAAGACGAGCAACTAAGATGATTCCGCCGCATAGGTCGAAGTCGTACCAGGATAGGCTTAAGGAATTAAAATTGACTACACTCGAGAGTAGAAGGCTAAGGGGTAATCTAATCCAGGTTTTTAAAATTATGAATGGGTTCGATAATGTAAATAGAGATAGCTTTTTCGAAATATCACAATATAATAGGACTAGAAATAACGGGTGTAAGCTGACAAGTAGAAGGTTCGAGACAGCAGTTGCCAAAAACTTTTTTACGCATAGAATAGTAAATAGCTGGAATAGTTTGCCGGTAGAAATAATTAGTAGCACGTCTATAAACATGTTTAAAAATCGAGTAGACGGATATGTTGATAGATTGGGTATAGTTTAAGGACGCAGGACATGCGCAATATGCAACTACAACCACAGTTAGGTAGACCAGCCATGAGTAGATCCTAGGCCGGGTCTTTGTTGGTTTGAAACATTATAACATTATATATATATACAGGGTGATTCAGCAAAGAGTACATTAAATTGGAGGATGAAATCCTTGGATAATTCTAAACCACAATGTCTCTTGGTAAAATGTCAGATTCTGCATAGTTTCCATGTTACAATATATTTAAGGTGTTGTATTAATGAGAGTGAATATGAAGTGAAACCCCCGTAGGTTTTTGTAATCATTTATTCACAGGTCTCTACAGTGTGACCCCTCTTTGTTACAACCTAAAGGAAATGTTCAAAGTTGCCCTCTTCTGCCTCAATGCAGGCCTGTACACGTCGTACTATTGAATGTCTGACGCGTTCCAGAATGCCTGGACTATGTTTAATTTGCTCGCACCTGTCACGAACACGTGGCCATAATTCCTCTTTTGCTTGAACCTCTGTATCATACACCAACGTCTTTAGATGGCCCCACAGGTAGAAATCCAAAGGGTTAAGATCTGGGTAGCGGGGTGGCCAGGGAACGGGGCCACCACGCCCTATCCACCTGTTGGGATAAACAGTATCCAGATATTTCCTTGATGCTCGTGCAAAATGTTATCTTTTGGAACGCGTCAGACATTCAGTGGTACGACGTGTACAGGCCTGCATTGATTGAGGCAGAAAGGGGCAATTTGAACATTTCCTTTAGGTTGTAACAAAGAGGGGTCACACTGTAGGGAGCTGTGAATAAATGATTACTAAAACCTACGGGGGTTTCACTTCATATTCACTCTCATTAATACAACATCTTAAATGTATTGTAACATGGAAACTATGCAGAATCTGACATTTTAACATAGAGACATTGTGGTTTAGAATTATCCAAAGATTTCATCCTCCAATTTAATGTACTCTTTGCTGAATCACCCTATATATACTTTCATTATTTTACTGAATGAAATTGAATTTAATCACGAATTGACAACAAAGTTAGAAACCCTGTAAATGTCTCTTCCAACCGTAATTACTATTTCATTAAAGTATTAAAATGAATGAGGCGTTACTTTTATGGGCATCAAATCCAAGAAAGAATACAACTCGCGTCTTAAAGGATAAATGTTGAATCTCGAGTCATTGCTGTAAAATGACTATTTAATATTGAGATTAAAATTCAGCGCATTTTCAGTGATAGCCTCATTCTACAATAATGATAATAACTAGATTGCACTGGAGGGAGATGACAACCGACTGATTGCGTGTGTGGCCCTAGTGGTCTTGCGACCACCAAGGCCACACGCACGTGTGAGTGGGTATATGGTTTTGCGACTATATATCCACATACATACACTACATACCCGTATACAAACCAGCATCTCCGCCATCTTCTTGTCGGCGTCGATAATAATAATAATAATAATAATAATAATAATAATAATAATAATAATATAAAACAGACACTGAGAACCAGTTTCAAAGTTTTCAATGTTTCTGTTTTCTTAACGGAAGATGAAACTGCTACTTCCTATAATGTTGGAACAGCCAATTTGACTATACAGTGCCAGTGTCTCTCGGAGAACCTGATACCTTGTGAATGTGAAATGTGAATTCCAGATTGATGGAATGCAATCAGGTTTAAAAATTTTGGTGACAGATTTTCACAGTAACTCGAAAATCGACCACACAATCTTCTAACTGCGCGTTACCGTTTAGCCAACGGGAAAGAAAGCCACCTGTGTATATATATATATAGATATATATATATATATATAATGTAAATAACGACGCTTGTGTAGAAGAGCGTTTCGCACAAGATGAGGAGGGAGAACGAACAAACGCTCTTCTACACAAGCGTCGTTCTTTACATTAATTATACTGTGTTGTTTGCAGTTAAAATGATGGGTGTGTGTATATATATATATATATATATATATATATATATATATATATATATATATATATATATATATATATATATATAGATAATAGATATACAGTATATATATATATAATATATATATTATATATAATATATATATAGATATATATATATATATGTTTAGGATGACCAAGCATGCAGTTAGCTTAAATTAACTTTATTTTTAGTTCTATAAAACCTTTATGGGGGGTTCATTACAATTTTATTAACTGTTAAATGACACATCATTGTTTTGTCTATTGTTCGCGAGAAGCTATTTGAGACGGAAATATTTTGCCTGCACAGACAATACCAATTTTAAACTCAACATCTCACAAGAAAGTGATTATAAGTCTGCAAAAGTAAGCTCTCTTTGTTATTCAGTGTTAATGCAGCAGATGTCGTAACGTTAGATGTTAATAATCAGTAAGGAGCGCCTGGAACTGACACAGTGCTCAAACCAACTACTGCGGCCACTTGATCTAACACCTGAATTATTTATTACTAGTTCATCAAGATTCCCTTTCAGAGAAACGGTGTTAACCACTAAGCTGTGGACGTAACGTGTTAGGTGTTAGCGTAAAGACCACTTGAAGACCACGTAACTTGTATTTATGTTTCAAAGAACTGCGTTGCTACAGTCGTAAATATTAAGTTTATGTGTGTAATAAAAAAAGTAATTTTCATCTTAGTACTGAATTTCAAATATAAGTTCATGTAATCCGCGGTTAATGAGCTTTGTAATGTCAAATGAGGGGCAGTCAATAAATGCGTGTGGATTTTATTGACCGTATTTTTAATGAAACATTTCCTGGCATTAATTAACTACACCTCGTTCATATTCTGGTTATATTTTCAAATTTTTGTTAAGGTAATGGTTTGTCCAAATGTGTCCAGCAGACAAACGAACGAACGGACGGACATCATAAACTATAATTTAATATAGAGCGTCCGGAAAGTCTCTACCCAAAGGGAAATACATTAATTAATTAATTGTATTAACTAATTAATTAATTGTATTACGTGCTTTGAACTAAATGCGGAACATTTTGAACATTTATGATATAGTTCCATTATATAAAAAGTATCTCATATAATTGTTTCGAGTTTCACTGTTTCATTGAATAGAAGGATTTTTCAGACACACTGTATAAGTTCGTATTTGAATTCAGTTTTAGCGTTTCATTATATTTACTATATCCTGTTCCCGGAGTTTGCCTATTACATGTTATGTATGCTAAGTGTGTGTTATTCATTTAACATTTTCAGAGCTGCAATTAATTATTAATGTCTCAAAAGGTTCTGTCACAAAATATTTTTTTTAATTTTATTTCACATTTCAAACTAAAAATATTCTTTATTTGTTTCAATCCTGAAGACAAGCATTAATTTGGAATATCGGTTTTCATTCGCCATTTGAATTTGGATTTGATTAAATATACATTTCTGTAACTATTTTTATAAAAGAACTGTCACATCATTAGGCCTTTTTCTTTACGCAGGAAGGAACATTTTGTCGGAACTAAACAAACGTATTCTCTTCTATGTTTTTCCGTGCTCTTAGGATCGCCAGCCGGGAGGGAATACATGGATGCTAAGTTAGAAAAAAATCAACAGTATTGGAAGCGATTAATTTGTGTTATCTACCTGTTTTTTTGGAATCTTGCCTTAACAAAGCAAAACGAATCTTCTATAGTCTGAGTAATAACCCTCGCACTTTGTCAAAGAATATTTTAGTACTCCCTTTTATTCCAGGCTTTTTAGGCATTGCCAATGTACTTAAATTTTTGAACATTAATTTAGTATTTTCTTATGACAATATTGTGAAAACTGTCATAATAAAGAATAGTCCTACCAATAATTCAGGCATTATCTATAAAATTGGTTAACAATGTAATTCCTTTTACATCGGACAGACGTGAAAAAGATTTGTACACACGTGTAAAATAACATAAATAACACCAGTACACATTTGAAAACTTGTCGATCGGTTTTTACAAACTAGTTGGTGATTCTATATAATTTGAGTGAGCTGATCTAAAAAATATAGTTAGTTTTTCCCTATCACGTATGGTTTTCTTACTACAGGGTGTGTCATAAATCCCCCATTTATCCCCAGTAACACTCCTTTTAGACTGGTTTTAGAGGAATCTATAAACAACCTCCAGTCACTGGTTTGGTATTCGATGCCTAGCTTGCACACTAATCCTGTAATGTCCATGCAAAATACCAAGGGACCATCTTCTTCGAAAAAAGGCACGAAGTCTTTCTCACGATTTCTGTACCAAGCGAAATATGTGTCGGATGCCAATAAATTGTTCTGCAATCTAGACCCCAAAAGTTCTGCAGAGTCCTTAGGCAGATTCAAATCCCTGACTAAGTCATTTAGTTCGGCTTGGGTTAATGGTTTAGGAGGATCTCGGTCAGCTGTTGGCTGTTCATAAACATCATCATTGTCTGGATTTGGAGCTGAATCAGAATCTGAATTGTATTGATCCAGACTCTCGGGTGGGCGGGGAATAGGAACTTGTGGACCATGGGGTGCCGGCCTTATTGCAGATGGAAGACTTGGGTATTGAAGGCTCTCTTTATTCTTTGCATTATAACCTTTAACATTGCAAGAACAGAAGTAGCAGTCGTCGGTATGGTTTCTAGGCTCGCGCCATACCATAGGGATCCCAAATGGCAAACTTTCTTTTTACCTTTGCTCCAATTCCTTAGTTCCGCAACACACGTAAGACAAACCTTGTGTGGAGCCCAACTTTTGTCTTGATCTCCTAATTTAATTCCAAAATAAGCATGATAAGCTCTCTTAATGAAGGTCGTTACATTTGTCCTTTGTTTTACAACAACATACCGACCACAAATATAACAAAATATGTCTGGACTATGGGTACATCCTCTAGAAGCCATTATTAAAATTTTAAAGACGTAATGTTAGAATTATCTATCTGAAAAATATGAAAAAACGAAATTAATTAAAGATAAAAAAGGTAAAAAATTACAAAACGCCCCAAAATTGTTTTGCTAATAACTTTAAAACTGTGGATGATAGAAAAAAACTGGTAGCATTTTTTAATTTTTTAATTCAGCGCAGGGAACTGCTTCAGAATCACAACTCAAAATAAAGAAATCGATTTTCATGCAGACCGGTGTAATCTATTAGAACGGGACAGTCGTCGAACGCCCTTTTTGTCCATTTGTCAGAGTTGTCCCATTGTATTGGTTGGAATAATTCTTCAATTTTGTTTCACTTAAGCAACATTGTTAATAGAAACATTCTTGGGTCTGCCATCATTCGACTTGAAAACAATTTCGACCTCAGTCAGGCCTTTTTTCACTTGATCCTGTTATTTTGAATTCTTTCAGATCAGATTTAGATAAGACGGGCAAGGCGCTGAAATTCTGGTAGCTTTTCCACGTGGATTGTGTATTCCTCTTCCAATATTCTCTGCACCAATCATATAATTTATGTTATTCTATATGAACTGTATATACTGCCTCAATCTTGCTATTAATTTCAGTGTTCCTAAAATGTCATTAGACGAAAGCGCTTGGGAACTGTTTCGTGTTTTAATTTCCCTTCGTGGTTATTTTATATATATATATACACGACGTCATTTCGTCGAGTATTAACTGATGATATAATGAAGAAAATTGGAACGGATTTCCGAAGCACTGTACTTCAATATCGTGCAATAATCAAATAAAATGGCACGATTTGAAAAGAATAATCAATGTTGAAGTACAATGCTTCGGAGAGCCGTGGCAATTTTCATATTTACATTAATTATTAATTTATTAATTGACAGAGTGACCTTATTCTACAGAATGAAAAAGAACATTTGGTCTAACGTTAATGGGCAATAACCTCTGCTAACTCACTTTAAAATTACTTGTGACAAGTTGACTGAGGGAAATTAATCATAACGCAAGAAAGAACTTTTGCGCTTTCAATTACGATGAATTGATTTTTACTTTATACATTGAATTAAACAACTTATTTATTTATTTATTTATGTATTTGTTAGTATATGATTTGTTAGTATATGGTTTGTTAGTATATGGTTTTCAGATTTCAAACTCTATTTCAGATTTTCAATGAAAATGACTAACCTAACCAAACCAGACTAAGCTATCCTAACTAGATCTAACATAACCTACCTAACGTAACCTAACTAAGCATAATGTAACCTAACCTAACCGAACTTAACCTAACCTGACCTAATTTAAACTAACTTTTAATATCGACATTATGCAGATCGACTTTGTTCCGATAGCAGAGTTTAACTAATGTTAAAACCTGCTACTACTACTAATTATTATTATTATTATTATTATTTTATTATTATTATTATTATTATACAGTTTTTAAAATGACTTGTTTTGTAGTGAGTTGAGACTTTTATAGCACATTTTATAGCACATTCTAGTTTGGGACACCATTGTGTGTATATAGTGTAGAATGTTTTGAATAATATGTCCAACGAGAATATTTGAAATGGCGTCTCTTTATTGTTACAGAAGTTTACATAGAATAAAGAATTGTGTTTACTCTTTTTAAAATAATAATAACAACGCATAAAATATCAAAGTTGAAAATATCCAAGTAAAACAAACTCACGCGCGCGCGTATACAAAAAAGAAAATCTCAATTTGGTTTCTATTAAAAATAAAAGAAATGAAAAATAAAAAATTTCCAGTAATTTTTCCCAGCTGTGTTTAGAGAAATGCTCCCATATAGAGAGAAATAAACCTTTTCAAGTTTTATATCATTCATGTAAGGAACAAGGGCACGAATATACTATATATATATATATATGATGAATAAAACCACGAAGGAAAGGAAACACAGATGGTGCTCAAGCGCTTTCGTCTAATGACATCCTCAGGAACACTGAAGTACATAAAGAGTTACAACCTATATATAGGTTACAGAAAAAAAAAAATCTATATATATATATTATATATACAATAAACGGAAAAACAAAATTAAAGGATTGTGGAAGGCGGCACACAAATTTATAAAGAAAAACTATCGATTTTTAGCACAAGATTAAAAGAATTGTTTCCAACCAATGTTATAGATAAAAAAAAAAATATATATATATATATATACAAATTTATACTGGAAATCTGCCCGGGTTTTAGCACTCTGCTCTTTTTGTATAAAAAAAAAAAATTGAACAATTATCGAATTTTAGCACAAGTTTAAAAGAATTGTTTCCAACCAATGTTATAGATAAAAAAATAAAATACATATACAAATTTATACTGGAAATCTGCCCGGGTTTTAGCACATCGATTTTTAGCACAAGATTAAAAGAATTGTTTCCAACCAATGTTATAGATAACAAAAATAAAATATATATACAAATTTATACTGGAAATCTGCCCGGGTTTTAGCACTCTGCCCTATTTTTTGTATATAAAAATTGAAAAATAAAAGTTAGTGGCATACAAATTTACCAAAGATTTAGCGTTCTACCTTTCTTATCTAAATCTGTTCTGAAGGAATTCAAAACAACAGGATCGAGTTGAAAAAGACCTTTGCTTATGTTGAAGTTATTTGTTAGTTGGATAATGGCAGACTCAAGAATATTTCTATTAACAATGTTGCTAGAGTGAAATAAAACTGAAGCATTATTCCAATCAATACAGTGGGATAACTCTGACAAATGGACAAAAAGAGCACTGGACAACTGTCCTGTTCTAACGGAATATTGATGCTGTTTTATACGTGTGTGCAAATCCTTTCCCGTCTGACCTATGTAAAAGGAATCACATTGTTACAACCAATTTTATAGATAATGCCTGAATTATTGGTAGGGCTATTTTTTACTATGATATTTTTCACAATATTGTTATATTAAAATACTACATTAATATCCAAAAGTTTAAATACATTAGCAATGCCTAAAAAGCCCGGGAAAAATGGAAGTACTAAAATATTTTTTGACAAAGTACGAGTGTTATTATTAACGCGATAGAAAGTTCGTTTTGCCTTGTTGAGACAAGATTCCATAAACGCAGATGGATAACACAGATCACTTCCAATACCGTTGATTTTTTCTAATTCGGCATCGATGTATTCCGGACTGGCGATCCTAAGGGCGCGGAGAAACATTGAAGAAAAAATGGCCTTCTTAGTGTGGGTGTCATGTCCCGAGTAAAAGTGTACGTAGGACAAATTGTTTTTTTTTTCCGATAGATACTAAACTTAAAACCTGGGCTTTCCCTATGTACACGCACATCCAAAAATGGATTGAATTGTCTTGTTCCACTTCCAAAGTAAACTTAATCGAGGGGACTTCATCATTTAACTGAAGGAGGAAGTTATCCAGGTCACGATTCATGGGCCAGATACACAAAATATCATCGACGTACCGCAACCAAGGGATGCCAACCCCCAAGATTCTCGGAATGTAAGTAATTTCGAAAAACTCCATATAAATATTGGAGAGGAGGGGCGACAAGGGGTTGCCCATGGCCATCCCAAAAACTTGTTGATAATACTCGTTATTGAAAGTGAATTTACAGTCTTTGATGCAAAGCTTAATAAGTTCCAAAACAATGTGTGAAGGTAGTGGTAGGTCATACTTATGTAATTCTTGGGAGAGAAAGTCAAGCATATCGTCAATCGGCACTTTTGTAAACAATGAACAAACATCAAACTGATCAATCTATCGTTAGTTTCAGTATGTGCATTATTCAATTTTTCAGTAAGATCCATGGAATTTTTTACATGTGAATCAGAGATAGTTCCGACAATGGTGAACAAGACTTTGACAAGCCATTTGGAGAGTTTATTAGTAATAGAGCCCACCGAGCTAATAATAGGGCGCATAGGGTTGCCAGGTTTGTGGGTTTTAATGAGACCGTAAAGGTAGGGCAGAGAAGGTGAAGTGGACACGAAAAGCGGAATTAAGTCCTTATGATCTTTGAGAATGCGTTTCAAGCCACTATTAAATGATTTGATGACGTCATCCTGCGGGTTCTTCCTAAGTTTGCTGTATGTGGCGGGGTCCTGGAGAAGCTCGTTCATCTTTCTGATGTAGTCCACTTTGTCCATAATAACTATGGTGTTAGCCTTGTCTGCTTTAGTAATATGGAGCTCCCCATCTTTTTTAATTGTGAGAGGCTATTGCGAAAACGTTTAGGAAAGTTATCTTCGTATTACTATTCGCCGCACTATAAACGAGGCCTTTAACTATGTTAAACAAACACTGAGGGAGATTACACTGTTTTTCAAAACAAGCGAGACTGTAACAAATTTGTAAAGCCAAAGGTTTTTTAACAATAAAAAAGGACACACCATATCCAAGGGCACTTTTTGCATCGTCACTAATGTTTTTCGAAGAAAGGTTCAAAACACACTTTGAGCTTGCTTTTTTACTCCACTGACTATTTTGAATAAGACTTTTAATTTTTCGATCCAAAATGTTACGAAGTGAAGAAGTTCTCCGACGCAACTCGTTGTAAATTTCATCAAACAAAGGTTGGATCCACGGTTGGGGAATAACGGTCACAAAATTATGTTTGGCGATGTTTAAATTTTTTAAGGCGGACCACTCATTTTGTCTGGTGACTTCAATATGTTTCTTTAAAATTAATCTGCTGAAGTTGTTCAACGGATGGTCGTCAATTTGTCTGAGGCGAATCGGAAGCAGGGATTTGGGAAGAACTCGCTCCTCTAGACAATTAGTAAGAAACTTTCGTCGGATACGAATTGCATTCCCCTTCATTAATGTAGAAGAAAACACGGACACAAACGGAGACAAGAGAGGGAACAGCAAGCCGAAGGAACGCGTGGTGTTCATTATATGAAAATTATTTCACAAAGTAACACGTGAAAAGTATTTATGATGAATAAAACCACGAAGGAAAGGAAACACAGATGGTGCTCAAGCGCTTTCGTCTAATGACATCCTCAGGAACACTGAAGTACATAAAGAGTTACAACCTATATATAGGTTACAGAAAAAAAAATCTATATATACAATAGGGTGGATCGATTTTACATTTTTTTCGATTTCCATATTCTAATAGAGACAAAAACTTGCGCATGCATGAGAAAATAGCCTCTACAAAATCTTAGCTTAATAGGTAATCATCTTCTGCCCCCGGCAGAGCGATGAAAATCATATTTTAGTAGTCAAAAACGTATTTTTCTTATAATTTTTAAAATATTTCAATATGCATCAAAATTATTCCTAATAACTATAAAGTCGATGAAAAAGACCTCATATGATCGTTTTTCCAAGCGCGTTGTCCTACGTTAATATCTTTTGCCCCCGGCAACAACGTCAAATGTTGAAAAAATAGGTAATTTATATACATATTTTCAGATCGGCTCTTGTCTTAAATAATGCATTTATATATTTCCCATAGCATTTATATCGTTGCTTAGCATGAAATAACACACACGCAAAATTTTATGACTCTAGAGTAATATCTTCTGTCCCCGAGAAAAGTCTAAATGTGGATTATAATTACGTTAATGCGATGTTATAAGTACGATAAGTACTAAGTACAGCTCCTCGCTTGCTAATTTTATAAAATTAGCAACCCAGAACTCACCACGAGGAGGTGGCTGTACGTCGAGTTCCACCCTATCCAGCCCCAACCACCCTTCCTTTGGCTGCATGTCGATTTACATACGGTAATCTTTCTTAGAATCAAATCGTGGAATTTTTGTTCGGGAGTGAAGACGGGAGCGGATGAATCCGTCCCTCTCTTCTATTCCACTTACACTGGCAGAGGCTTCGGTTACTAATTTGATGAGTCTCTCGACCGCTTGAGTATGACAAGGGAATAGTGGGATCAGTCCATCAGGCTGGTCTCCCGTCTCAACAAACTCTTTTATTCGGGTATCAGGTATTGTTTTTGTAACGGGGGGTTCGGTCACCTCAGCCGTTTGCCAGTTGATCATTTCGTAATAGTTTTGACTATCGTAGAGCAGCTCAGGCATGGCGAAGGCTCGAATTTCCCCCGCTGGTGATTGTTTTGATCGTGCTTTTAATATTCTTCTCCATCCCAATTCTCTTATGTGTTGCTCATCGGCATGTAGCATGGAGATCAAAATATTTTCTGGGTGAGCAAAGAAAGAATTTCTACGGAGGACTTTGTTGGCGATTGTCTTAGATCTTTGAGGCATGGTCTGAGAGAGACGCATCATTTCGAAAAAATGTTTTGCGCCCTCAGTGAAGCTGGAGTTTTTCTTTATCTTAAACCAAATTGGTGCGTAAACTGTCATAATGAATCGCACAATTTCGTTGAAGGTGCTGGAGGGTTCACTGGTTGAAACATAGAGGCGCAGAAATCTATTTGCTGTTGTCAGCCACCTGGAATGCGCCATCTTACCTGGATTTCGAGCCGCGAGAGCTGAAGAGCAGCTACCGCTCGACACTGCTCTGTAGATGCCTAACAAATATTTTTGGTCAGTGCTCAACTCGGCATCATCTATGTCAATGTCGGGAGATGGAATGGCATCGAATTCTGTAATTGGAAGTTTTTCGCAGTCGTTCAGTTGTTTTCCAACTGGTCCAGTAAAGCCCATTGGCCCAGTTGTTTTGCCGTCCAAGTCTTGAATGAGGTGTCGCAGTGATAATTCATTACCGTGTAATAGGCATATGATCCCCTGAACTGGCCTTTGTAGTTTCATTTCAATCATACGAATGGCTCCACCCTTTCGACCCGTGTTCACTGCGGTACCATCACAGCCGATAGCCACAATGTCGTCCGTGCTAATATTGTTAGTCTCTAGAAAGTTGATGATACCTGATGTTATTGCAGTGGCAGAACCTGATGCAGGAGTGAAATGCTCCATGTACTGGGATTCTGGTTCTTGAACTAAAACTATATGCTCTTCTACCACAGTCCTTCTATGCTTCACATTGTCTATTTCTTCTTGTGTCATTGTTTTATCTTTACGTCCGTCAAAGAAAATGCCCTGTAATGGTAGCGTGATCTTGTCATCTTGCTGATGCTCAGAACGAACTCTTTTTCTGGCTCTTCTTATCTTATTTCGATCAATCACTGAACTGACATCATCTTCTCGTATCCAGCCAACATCCTCTAACAACGAAGAAGCAATAAATGAAGCAGCTCTGTGTGAGACGCCCGTACGATCACAAGCTTCAGCAAGTACCTGGAGTTTCATTTTGTTTTTTCCTTCATGTCATGTTTATCTCTCGGTGTTAGTTCATACGATGACGATGATTCTATAGATGTATCCTCGGTTTCACTAGAGGCTGACGAAGAAGGTTGTTCTTGAGAAGTTTCTTGTCGTTTACTAGTCGACGGCTCTTGATGTTCTGCTATTCCTTCTTGTTTCAATATCGCCAATCTTCTTGCAAGAGTCATCTCGTTTTTATTTGTTGTTTCAACATCCAAAGTTCCTATTGCCATTTTGCGATCACTTCTTTGGTCGAGTAAAAACTGTTGCTCTTTCAGTGGTACTCGTCGTTCACGAGGGCAGCTGCATTTTGTCAAATCAGGGCATTTACAAGCCGATATGTCAAATAAGGTGGTCTTGGTTGATTTCTTGAAGGCCTCAAGATTTTTCTGTAACGATTCGTCTTCTTTTTCGCGTTCAGTGATTTGATGATGTTAGCCATTTTATCACGATAACTTTTCAACATTTGATTTATCCGTGCTGTCGAAACTGTTGGAATGGAAGCTAATTTCCACAAGTATTCCAGTCTCTCCGTGACCACAGCGGCGATGTCTTTGAATGGAGGTTCCTTCTTTGATGATCTCAACTCAGTTCTCACATGATGGTAGTATTGCATCACATCTTCACATGTGGGAAAACATCGCAAATTCAAATCTTTCCCAGCACCAAATATTGGACACGTAACCGATCTTCTAGTTGTAGCGGTAGCCATCCTGTAAAGATTAAAGAATAATGTATTGTTCTGTTACGCAATAAAATCGAAAAAAACAGAGTTATGAGAAAAACAAACAAGGATATGAGCAGAGAGATTGAGCACACTGAGGACTCTGAGTGAGGAGCCCCACACACACACACACACACACTGAGGACTCGAGGAGCCAGCTGCAAAATACACACCTGCCTTCGACGCTGTCAAAAGGCAACTGAGGGAACTGCGCAGTGCGTACTGGCGCGTCAGTGGCAGCTGCTGCTGGCAGCACTCACCAGAGATGACCTTTAAACCCTAGCCTAGAGTCATAAAATTTTGCGTGTGTGTTATTTCATGCCTAAGCAACGATATAAATGCTATGGGAAATATATAAATGCATTATTTAAGACAAAGAGCCGATCTGAAAATATGTATATAAATTACCTATTTTTTCAACATTTGACGTTGTTGCCGGGGGCAAAAGATATTAACGTAGGACAACGCGCTTGGAAAAACGATCATATGAGGTCTTTTTCATCGACTTTATAGTAATTAGGAATAATTTTGATGCATATTGAAATATTTTAAAAATTATAAGAAAAATACGTTTTTGACTACTAAAATATGATTTTCATCGCTCTGCCGGAGGCAGAAGATGATTACCTATTAAACTAAGATTTTGCAGATGCTATTTTCTCATGCATGCGCAAGTTTTTGTCTCTATTAGAATATGGAAATCGAAAAAAATGTAAAATCGATCCACCCTAATATACAATAAACGGAAAAACAAAATTAAAGGATTGTGGAAGGGGGCACACAAATTTATAAGGAAAAACTATCGATTTTTAGCACAAGATTAAAAGAATTGTTTCCAACCAATGTTATAGATAAAAAAAATATATATATATATATATATATATACAAATTTATACTGGAAATCTGCCCGGGTTTTAGCACTGCTCTTTTTGTATAAAAAAAAAAAATTGAACAATTATCGATTTTTAGAACAAGATTAAAAGAATTGTTTCCAACCAATGTTATAGATAAAAAAATAAAATACATATACAAATTTATACTGGAAATCTGCCCGGGTTTTAGCATATCGATTTTTAGCACAAGATTAAAAGAACTGTTTCCAACCAATGTTATAGATAAAAAATAAAATATATATACAAATTTATACTGGAAATCTGCCCGGGTTTTAGCACTCTGCCCTATTTTTTGTATATAAAAATTGAAAAATAAAAGTTAGTGGCATACAAATTTACCAAAGATTTAGTGTTCTACCTTTCTTATCTAAATCTGTTCTGAAGGAATTCAAAACAACAGGATCGAGTTGAAAAAGACCTTTGCTTATGTTGAAGTTATTTGTTAGTTGGATAATGGCCTCGTTTATAGTGCGGCGAATAGTAATTACGAAGATAACTCCTAAACGTTTTCGCAACAGCCTCTCACAATTAAAAAAAAATGGGGAGCTCCATATTACTAAAGCAGACAAGGCTAACACCATAGTTATTATGGACAAAGTGGACTACATCAGAAAGATGAACGAGCTTCTCCAGGACCCCACCACATACAGCAAACTTAGGAAGAACCCGTAGGATGACGTCATCAAATCATTTAATAGTGGCTTGAAACGCATTCTCAAAGATCATAAGGACTTAATTCCGCTTTTCATGTCCACTTCACCTTCTCTGCCCTACCTTTACGGTCTCATTAAAACCCACAAACCTGGCAACCCTATGCGCCCTATTATTAGCTCGGTGGGCTCTATTACTTATAAACTCTCCAAATGGCTTGTCAAAGTCTTGTCCCCCATTCTCGGAACTATCTCTGATTCACATGTAAAAAATTCCATGGATCTTACTGAAAAATTGAATAATGCACGTACTGAAACTAACGATAGATTGATCAGTTTTGATGTTTGTTCATTGTTTACAAAAGTGCCGATTGACGATATGCTTGATTTTCTCTCCAAGAATTACATAAGTATGACCTGTCACTACCTTCACACATTGTTTTGGAAACTTTTATTAAGCTTTGCATCAATAAAGACTGTAAAATTCACTTTCAATAACGAGTATTATCAACAAGTTTTTGGGATGGCCATGGGCAACCCCTTGTCGCCCCTCCTCTCCAATATTTATATGGAGTTTTTCGAAATTACTTACATTCCGAGAATCCTGGGGGTTGGCATCCCTTGGTTGCGGTACGTCGATGATATTTTGTGTATCTGGCCCATGAATCGTGACCTGGATAACTTCCTCCTTCAGTTAAATGATGAAGTCCCCTCGATTAAGTTTACTTTGGAAGTGGAACAAGACAATTCAATCCCATTTTTGGATGTGCGTGTACATAGGGAAAGCCCAGGTTTTAAGTTTAGTATCTATCGGAAAAAAAAAAACAATTTGTCCTACGTACACTTTTACTCGGGACATGACACCCACACTAAGAAGGCCATTTTTTCTTCAATGTTTCTCCGCGCCCTTAGGATCGCCAGTCCGGAATACATCGATGCCGAATTAGAAAAAATCAACGGTATTGGAAGTGATCTGTGTTATCCATCTGCGTTTATGGAATCTTGTCTCAACAAGGCAAAACGAACTTTCTATCGCGTCAATAATAACACTCGTACTTTGTCAAAAAATATTTTAGTACTTCCATTTTTCCCGGGCTTTTTAGGCATTGCTAATGTATTTAAACTTTTGGATATTAATGTAGTATTTTAATATAACAATATTGTGAAAAATATCATAGTAAAAAATAGCCCTACCAATAATTCAGGCATTATCTATAAAATTGGTTGTAAACAATGTGATTCCTTTTACATAGGTCAGACGGGAAAGGATTTGCACACACGTATAAAACAGCATCAATATTTCGTTAGAACAGGACAGTTGTCCAGTGCTCTTTTTGTCCATTTGTTAGAGTTATCCCACTGTATTGATTGGAATAATGCTTCAGTTTTATTTCACTCTAGCAACATTGTTAATAGAAATATTCTTGAGTCTGCCATTATCCAACTAACAAATAACTTCAACATAAGCAAAGGTCTTTTTCAACTCGATCCTGTTGTTTTGAATTCCTTCAGAACAGATTTAGATAAGAAAGGTAGAACGCTAAATCTTTGGTAAATTTGTATGCCACTAACTTTTATTTTTCAATTTTTATATACAAAAAATAGGGCAGAGTGCTAAAACCCGGGCAGATTTCCAGTATAAATTTGTATATATATTTTATTTTTTAGCTATAACATTGGTTGGAAACAATTCTTTTAATCTTGTGCTAAAAATCGATAATTGTTCAATTTTTTTTTTTTATACAAAAAGAGCAGAGTGCTAAAACCCGGGCAGATTTCCAGTATAAATTTGTGTATATGTATATATTTTTTTTATCTATAACATTGGTTGGAAACAATTCTTTTAATCTTGTGCTAAAAATCGATAGTTTTTCCTTATAAATTTGTGTGCCCCCTTCCACAATCCTTTAATTTTGTTTTTCCGTTTATTGTGTATATATATATATATATATATATATATATATATATATATATAGAGATTTTTTTTTTTTCTGTAACCTATATATAGGTTGTAACTTTATGTACTTCAGTGTTCCTGAGGATGTCATTAGACGAAAGCGCTTGAGCACCATCTGTGTTTCCTTTCCTTCGTGGTTTTATTCATCATAAATACTTTTCACGTGTTACTTTCGTGAAATAATTTTCGTATATATATATGTACACAGGGTGTTCTAAAATTACCTAGTAAACTTTTATATGTCTGTCGATAAGTAGTCGGACGTTGTGAACAATGTGTTCAAGTTGAAGGAAGACACTGTGAACATCTAAACTAAACAATCATTATTTTTTTTCTTATTGTTGTTCTATTTGAAATAAAATTGTTAAATATCACATAATTTTTGTTAAGATATTGTGTTCATATATATACACACACACATATATATGTGTATATATATATATATATATATACGTGTATATATGTATATATATATATATATATATATATATATATGTATATATATATATATATATATATATATATATATATATATATATATATTTATATACTGTATATATATATATGCTGCTTTACTTCACGTCGGATCAGTGTATAAGTAATCAAGATGCGTTATTTTCGTTTGAATAATTTAGAGTAGAATTTGGATGCTGTAGTTTGGCAGTTTTTCATTCTTTGTAGAAGGCGTTAAAAAGCCTTTGCTGAGGTATTAAAATTTTGTTCTGTACAGTGATAAAACCTTTTTTTTGGTATATATATATAATTATATATATATATATATATATATATATTAATATATATATATATATATATATATATATA
The DNA here is from genome assembly GCA_023014485.1 of Bathynomus jamesi. Taxonomy (NCBI): domain Eukaryota; kingdom Metazoa; phylum Arthropoda; class Malacostraca; order Isopoda; family Cirolanidae; genus Bathynomus; species Bathynomus jamesi. The sequence continues at coordinate 199,905 of JAJOZX010001174.1, forward strand.
TTAATATATATATTATATATATATATAAATATATATATATTATAATATATGATTATTATTGTTATTATTATTATTATTATTATTATTACTACTTCATTTGAAATTTTGTATTCTGTTCCAGACTAGGTTCCTTTTCGTTTCGTTTTTGGAATACGTGAATCCATACATTTGCGCGCGTGAATACTCACTGAACTGAATACAAAAAGTTCTCATATATACGTATTTGTATTATTAACTTTGCTAATATAGACTGAACAGTCATGGATTACTTCTGGAGCAATCAGATGAATCTCAAAGATTCGCTATTACTATAATAAATGAATAACTCGTAAATGTATAAAAATTAATCAAAGAGATTATTATTATAAAGTATATGAAAAATTGATCTTATTTATTTATTTTTTTTTTTATCAACAAATAAATCAGTTCACGATGTGACAAAGGTTAATTAACCCTTTCCAGACCTTGCAGCGGGTCCATAAAGACCAATAATAGCGTATGTTTTCTTTTTATTCTTAACTAAAACGGTCCGCAAAGGGTTAAATAACACTAATGATTTTTTGAGACAACTGTATGTACAAGATTCTTTTCCAGCAACATTCGAGATAAACCACATCGTATCTGAAATGTAATTAATTGATTTCTTATCTCAGTACTACTCTTTCTGTCGTATTTTTTTAAGCAGGAAGGAGGGGCCAAGGGCAATGCCCGCAAAAGCGCCCGACCCCCATATCTGCATTCCAGATATAAATAAGTATTGCAAAGAATGTTGTAATAAAACTCTCTCTTGTTCCTGTCGCAAATGCAATTTTTCGAGATTACCTAAAAGAAATAAAAGTTTGCCCCACATATAAATGGAGAATTAAGCGCTTTCTGTTAATATCTGTTTAATACCTGTCTCTTTTCTCAACAATATCTGCACCTGTCTCTTTTCTCAACACTAAGTATTTTATTCGGAAAGAATAATATAAAAGAAATAAGACAATTTCAATAAGAGTATAATTTTTTAACACTGAATTTCAGTCCAACAAAAATGGACAGTCATAAACCACTCTAAGGCTTATTTTATTATACAGAAACTTACAACGACAATAACAACATAGGATGGATTGGACGTGCAACTCTACGTGGGATTCGAACCACGAGTCCCTACATTATCTAGACTTTGAGGACGGTTTCCCATTCAACCAATATCAGATAAATAATGAGACCCAATATCGCTTAGCTTTGTTGATCGAGGGGAAGCGGTGTTACAAGACTGGCTACGATGTAACCCCAGCGCGATATCTCTCGGCAACTGATATAAAAATCAATAACTATGTACCTCAACAAAGAAGGACAAACAGGGGACCAAATAAAGTATCTGTGATTAGATAAACAGAACATACCTGTCAGTACAAAAAGACAGAAAAAAAAAATACACATTTGGATCCCAAAAAGGGTTGGCATTAATTTCATTAACTCCAAAATAATTTCTCTTTTCTATACCTAATAATAATAATAAATGATTTACTGTAGAACAATGGGTCGCATCAGTTGGCCTGACACTGTGCCACTTTCTGGCTCTCTGACTGATTAATTATTATACCTAGCACTAAATTATTTCTATACATAATTTTTTAACTCTTGTCGTCAGTTTTACGTTTTATATCAAATAAATATTGATTTATTTCAGACTTGCATTTTTCTTTACATTAGTAATGATCCCCAACAGGATTTGGGAGTTTGGAGAGTCAGACTAAAAATCACTGGGTTCTGTTGCTCAAATGTCAGAATTAATGTCAGAATTTTAACAACATAAGAAAACTACACAAGCAGAATGTCAAATTTATTACGATGTCATTTGAATTTTTGAGCAATACGCTTTGTGAAGAATTACTAAAACAAGAAGCAGCATACCTCCTTTGATGAAATTATATATATATATATATATATATATATATATGTGTGTGTGTGTGTGTGTATATATATATATATATATATATATATATATAAAGAACCTGCTAATGTGACCACCCTTCCATAGTGACCATCCAACTATATTGACCACTTTTCGCCGGTGCCGCAAAAAATTATAGTCATAATATGTTTTTCTCAGTATAGTGACCATTTACATATTGTAGAAATTGACGGGTTGCACCTTGCTAAAAATAATTTTTTTGTAGAATTTAATCTGTTAAAGTGACCTTACGACCTTCATAAAGAAGGTTTTCTTCTAATTCTGTTCTGAATCCCTAGCCTAGACCTTTTTTAAGCTGGCCTTAATATTCTATTTGTAAGACCAGTTAATGCCATTATTTCATTTATTTTTCCTTAAAATAAAGAAAAGCAATTTTAATTTGGCATTTTAATTTATATTAATTCATTTATATTAAAAAGTAAATAAGTTTTCTAAAGTGACCACCTGTCTAAAGTGATCACTTTTGTTTGATCTTTACACCGTTCAATTTTAACCAGGTTCTATTTATATATAGGTCCCTGTGTGTGTGTGTGTATATATATATATACAGGGTGTCCCGTAAGTCTGGACCCATAAGGAAAAATAATAAAATTACAAAATAGTCCAAAATTTTATTACATAATCTGTTCAAAGTGTCCGCCGTGTGTGTCGCACACATAGTTGAAGACGAAATCTCTACTGCGACAGCACTTTCTGAATCACAGTCGCAGAAATTTCTTGACACGCCTCCACAATGCGTGCTTTAAGGTGGAAAATGTTCTGAAGTTTGACCTCGTACACTTTGGCTTTCAAGTGGCCCCACAAATAAAAATCATAATAAAAAATAATGAAAAAATAATAATAATAAAATAATAATAATAACATAATAAAAAAATATATTATAAATCCCTATGGGTCCAGACTTACGGGACACCCTGTATATATATATATATATATATATATATATATATATATATATATATATATATATATATACAGTATATGGAGAAGGAAACCACTCTTCAGGAAAACGTAAATTTTTATTTCTTAACACCATTACAGTTTCGACTCCTTGCGAGCCCTTCTCAATTGGTAATGACCGTATAAACAGAGAGCAGAGTTTATTTACACCTGGAAGTTAATTATCAGGGATTAGCTGACTGAACTTTCCTATCCTCTTCTCAGAGGATAGTTGAATAACCTTTATTAATAATAAAATAAATACATTCGTTTTACAATTTACAATGACATGAATAATTGTGAGGCTCGACTATTTATTTTATTTAATTTGGCCCTTAAGCTTTAGGCTTTACTGGGCTCTTATTAAACATAAACAGCAAGTTGTTATTAATTAATAATAAATAAATAAATAAGTAAATAAGTATTATTAATAGGTAAAGCATGTATTAATCTTAAATTATCACTACTGACATGACAAATGTAAGGTCACCATTGAAGGCATTATACCAATACCATACAAAGAAACCAATATTATACATGAGAGATAAGAACTGAAACGTGTTTTTAATACTAGATTACACACAAGAAATTAATAATTAGTAAACAATATTAATGGACATTAATCCTAGATTTTTGTTACTATGCTATTATTAATCGGGATTTCAACTTGGTTTTAAATAAATTTACATTCACAATTTTTTTTATATCGGCATTTAAGTCATTCCATAGTTTCAATCCAATGAAAATGGGTAGTTTTTGAGATGAAGACAATCTAAATTGAGATATAACAAGCTTTGATCTATTTCTGGTCTGATATGAGTGGATTTCTTGATGAGTTACAAATACCTATTTACCCATTGTAAATTAATGATTTTGCTCTTGCACTTGTAAATAAAAATAAAATGTTCCAGTTTGATTACATCATTGAGCTTTAGTAGGTTTAGCTCTTTAATAATGCACTAGAGTGATCAAGGAAATCAGCATCAAATAATAACCTTATTGCTCGTTTTTGGATGACAAATATACCATTTAATGCGTTGTTAGCGGAGTTTCCCCAAACAAGGGTGCAGTACGTTATATAAGGAAGAATAAGAGTATGATAAAGAGCCAATAAAACCTGTTTAGGGACTACATTTCTAAGTTTAAACATTATAGCAACGCTCCTTGAAATCTTTTTCGTGATATAATTTACATGATCACTCCATTGGAAATTCTTATCTAGCATTACACCAAGAAATTTTGTTACAGTACACTCTTTTATAGCGATTTCATTAACATTAAGTTCATGAAGATATACATTTCTTTTATTAGTAAAAATCATGAAATTTGTTTTACTGGTATTTAGGAAGAGTTTATTGGTGGTCAACCATTTCATTACACTGATGAATTCTGAATTAAATATATTCTTAGCTGAATTAACATCTTTGCAAGAAAAAGACACAGTTGTATCATTTGCAAACATTATGAAGTTCAGAATATCAGATGAATGTGGAAGGTCAGTTAAGTGACCCCTCCGACTCAGCTTTGACCTGGTGGATGTACTTGTGTTGCCTGGGGATTTTTGGAAAGCAATGTTACAAAATTCTTAATTTTATTACATATAATTTTGTTAAAAGAGAATTGACCATCGGACAGATTAAAATTGTCAATAGATCCTATAAGACTAGATTCAACAATTCTACGCTTAACATAATTATTAGATTTGAAAACAAAGTTGCAATTATTGAAATTTATTACATGGTTATAGTCCCTAACATGACAGAATACCGCACTTTTTCATTTTCCACCCTCACATCTCTCTTGTGTTCATAAATTCTATTACTGAGTTTCTCCTACGTATACATTATCAGGACCATTCTTTACATGGTAATATATATACACCTGTGTCTTTTTCGTCGTTAGGTTTGTTCCTTATTAACATATCATTTATACGGTTATTATATTTAAATGCTACATTAGTGCCTATTCTTTGACAAGTTCTCTTAAGCCCTTTCAAGTTTTTATTATAGGGGAGGACAATGCTTTTCTTGTAATCCTTGTTTACAGTTGACCTGCCAGTATAAAAGGTTTTTCTGGCTGTCAAATGAGCGTTAAAAATGAACCATTTGGGATAATACAGATTTTTAAATATATTGTTGATTTTGTGTATTTCCTCCTCAACATAAGAAGGGTGACAGATTCTATATGCTCTTAGGAACATTGAAGATACAACTCATTTTTTTACTTTTTTTTTATGAAATGAAAAATAGTGAATGTAAGAGTTTCAATTAGTTCCTTCCTCTACAGTCTACACAAACAATTTTATGTTGTTATTTTTCCCTATTGATGAGAACATCCAAAAAAGGTATTTTTTTATCTCTTTCCCATTCACATTTGAACTTAAATGAGTGACGAAGGTTATTGAGTTTGGAAAAGGAGTCATAAAAATTCTTATTAGCTGGTCATACTGATAATATGTCATCCACGTATCTTAACCAAATTTGATTGGGGAAGGATATCCTAGGCAACAATTTTGTTTCGAAAAACTCCATAAATAAATTGGCCAAAATGGGAGAGAGGGGATTGCCCATGGCCATCCCATACTTCTGTTTATACTTCTGTTTGCATAAATGATATGTTAATAAGGAACAAACCTAACGACGAAAAAGACACGGGTGTAAATATATATTACCATGTAAAGAATGGTCCTGATAAGTGATAATGTATACGTGGGAGAAATGGGAAGGGACCTCAGTAAGATAATTTATGAACACAAGAGAGATATGAGGGTGGAAAATGAAAAAAGTATGGTATTCTGTCATGTTAGGGACTATAACCATGTAATAGATTTCAATAATTGCAACTTTGTTTGCAAATCTAATAATTATGTTAAGCGTAGAATTGTTGAATCTAGTCTTATGGGCTCTATTGAAAATTTTAATCTACCCGATGGTCAATTATCTTTTAACAGAATTATATGTAATAAAATTAAGAATTTTGTAACATTACCCTCCAAAAATCCCCAGGCAACACAAGTACATCCATCAAGTCAAAGCTGGATCGGAGGGGTCACTTAACTATCTTCTGAGAAGAGGATGGGAAAGTTCAGTCAGCTCATCCCCGATAATTAACTTCCAGGTGTATATAAACTCTGTTCTCTGTTTATACGGTCATTACCAATTGAGAAGAGCTCGCGAGGAGCCGAAACTGTATTGGTGTTAAGAAACAAAAATTTACGTCTTCCTGAAGAGTGGCTTCCTTCTCCATACTTCGTCGCGACAGTGCGTTATTTTACATCATATATATTAGGGTGGTCCTTATTTACATGTCTAATTTTGAGGTTAGGAAAGAGATGGCTCCCAACCCCTGAAATGGTGGCATATAATGTAAAAGTGCTTGGGTAGAAATTTCATTTGAATATTTAGAGGTAGCTCAAGGACTTCAAAGTTTTACTCTATATCCCTATGAGACCATGGCATTTGGGTCCCCCCCCAACTATATCGTTGGGTATTAGCCGTTCAAGACGGGGGTGTCATGGTTGCCAAACCACTCACTGTTGCCCAATCAAGGTCTCCTTTTTGCTGTCGGGAAAGCTTCGGCGATGGTCAGCCACAACTTGAAGAAGGAACTGCAGTTGTTCTTCATCTTTTTTATGCCTCTGGTTGAAATTTTGTATGAGAGCTGCTGCGCGTTCAGCATTATCATTGATCACATTTATACTAGAAACATCTCTTTTAACGTTTGGGAATGAGGGAAAGGAATTCCAGTCATTAGGATCTTTCTCCAAGAAATCCTGCGGAAGGTTGAAATAAACGAATAGCTTCTTCGATTGTTTTGAGGCGAAGGCATCTAGGGTCATTGTCGGCTTGAAAGCTGTTTTGTTGAACTTTTTTCGTGCATCCTCATCTCTTTCTTTGGACTCCATAACCTTGATTATAGCCCTCTTCGTAGCCACAGAAACTTCTGGATCAAACAGCGCTAATGCAACCAAGCTCTCAGAGAGATACCACAAGTGGTCACTGAATTTGGCTGTTGTAGCCTTTGCAATCATTGTATGTGGATAACTGGACAGAGCCTTCATCAGATTCAGATCCTCCAGCGGTGCAGCTGCTGGCAATGGAGCACGGAACCAGGCCCTCATGTAAGTGGTGACGGTGAATACGCAGATATCCCGAAGGCTGCGCTCCTCTGGGCTGTTAATTTAAACTGTTTCCGGAACATCCATATCTTGAAGGAATACAACACTTTCGATAACCAGCGAGCGTGATGCATGGCGCTAGGAGCTTTAAAAGAGTGATGAAAGCCGTGGGACTCTGTTCGACCCAAGAAAAGAAGAGCTAACTCTAGGAACTCTTTGTAGTCATCCCTTGCATAATCTTGTGACAGCTGGTACAAAGCGAAGTTGATCAGACTGGGACGTTGTTCTCTCGTAGATGCTTCAACTTCCTGGTCATCAATACTCGGTGAAAACTGACTCGTATCTAGTTGAGGCCAGAAACGCTGAAATCTTTTGACCAAGAGGACTTCAGGCCCAGAAGTTGGTCCCATGCAGGCCTGGAAAGCTGCACCAAAAACAAGTTCCATGATGTGATGTCTGCATGTCAAGTAGAAGAGAGCTCTTCCAAGTTTTTGTTCTAAGAGGACGCAAGCCACGGAGTGATGTCCCGTATTTGATGCGGTAGTGTCAAAACTCATTCCAACAACTCTGTCACTCAATTCCCATTTCTGCAGCTTATCCCGGACGGCTTGTGCTTGGTGTTCTCCAGTACCAGACGGAATTTTGGGGACTCCACAAAGCTGTTGCACTCCCAGTCCAGACACTAGAACAGAGAGCCGGTCTACACGCTCTTTCCCTGTGAGGTTGAGGTCCACTAGGAGTTTGCCATCCCACTGAATAATGAAGGGAACATCGTCTGCTACTTTTTTTTCAAAGTTTCTGCTATCTTGGCACGATGACGCTCCCGAGATCGCTTCACTGATGATCGATTAATGGCCAGGTTTCTCAAGTCATGTCCCAGACTACGGGCAGTTTCCGCTATTACAATTGTTGCCTTTCTGTCACTGATTGAAGAACGGTCTAAAGCTGAAGCAAGTGCGGAGTCAAAATGTTATTCACTCCATGGCTTCGTTTTGGAAGAGGCTCACCACCACAGGTTTCTTGTGGTTCATCTTGTGAAGAATGTTCGTTACTGCTACTTGATGACGCCAGCGTTCCAATAGAACAGGATGCTTCCGCTTCTTCTTTGGCTTTCCGTAGCTGCTATCTTGAGCTGCTTTTCTGTTTGCAACTTTTTGCTCCATTTTTGACAGTACGGTATCCACAGAACCCATCGTCCCACGTCTGCCTGGCTCCCGTTGGGCTAGCAGGAATTGGTGATCCTCTTCGTTTTTGATCATTTGAATAGCATTTTCGTGAGCGATGTCAAAACGTTGTGTTGTGTAATTAGTTGTGTAAAAAACAACTCGATCTGAAGAGGGTTAACACTTCTCATATTTAACCGGCATGCATATGCAGCAATGGCAAATTGGCGCTCAAACTTCTGTTCGTTTGAGCTACCTGTAAAAATTTATATTTTCAAGAAATATTTTATGAAGATTATTTTTCTGATAATTGCCATCATATAAGAGGTTGGGAGTATGATAATTCAGATTCAAAAATAAAGACCACCCTAATATATATATATATATATATAGAGTGTGTGTGTGTGTGTGTGTGTGTGTGTGTGTATATATATATATATATACACATAAAGTCACTGAGGTAAGAGTGTCTTCAAAACAAATAAACCAATTTTTATATGATATTTTCAGTGGCTTCAAAGCAACTGCCGTATTTGATACAGCGAGAATTGTCGAACTTTATTGCAAAAGTTGAAAATTATTTGAAGATAAACTTGACAGACTCTTGTTGACAGAAATAACCTCAAAACAGAATAGAAAGTTTACATTAATAATTATTTATTATTACTATTATTATTATTATTGAAAATGAAAATGAAAATGAAAAGGTTTATTGGCAGACTATAGTCCATATATGACAAATATTATTAATACAATGACAGTTCACATACTAAGGATAGAAATATATACAATTGATTAGAAATAATACTGTAATGTCGAAGTTAAGTGGAGCTACAGACAGACGTTTTCGTACCAAGAATTCCATAGCTTAGACTTAGAGGATAAATGGCAGGACTCATGGTTAGCTTGGATAATCGGGTTGGTTGATTTTTTAATTCTTTGCATTAGACTGTGTTGAGCACGTCTTGTTACCTCCGGGAAGCTCGGGACATTGCGGGTTGCAAACATTTGCGAAGCTGAGCATCTCGGGGGTAATTTATGTAGGAGTCTAAAAGACTATTGTACAGTGCTTACAAGAAGTCTCGCGTCTGTCTCGTCCCAAGCTAGTCTGTTAGGTATAAAATGGGCGGTCCTTATGGCAGCGGAGGTGTGTTCGGATTGGTGCACATAATTGCTCTAACCCCATCAATGACGTCCGCATTATCATTGTGTTGATCACCATCTATTTATATATAGAGACATACTGTATATAGATATATATAGAGTATGCAGGGGATAACGTGTCTCAGTCTCAGCTATGGTAGTTGTCTTACAATTAACAGTCCCAAGTGCAAGTTACGTTAACACCTCCACATAAACTACCCTGGACTAAAATAACATACGTGAAGCCCTTACCCACAAACCATTTAAAAGGTGTGATTTAAAAGCGCTCTCTCTCTCTCTCTCTCTGCCTTCCGTCTACTCCAAATCCTTTTCTCTTAGTGACCTCTTAATACAAACTAATCTATCATATTTTGCGACTTTTTAACTCTGGTAGGATTCAATTCCATTCCTATAGTGTAAGAGATACTTAAATTCATGTGTGTATTATGCCATATGATGTGCGTAATAAATAATCATTTTTAAATAGTTGGAGCGTTCAAGGTCATCTGTAATAATCTATAGACTACCCCTCAAGCCCACTCTCAACACTTAGATTCCCCTAAGACACAGGCGTCTTCAAGTAACATGAATGCGTAGAGATCTAAGGTGTTAGATTCCATATTATATAATTTATGTGCTAGGTTTAAGAACGCTGGCATTGAAGGATGGAAGGAAGGGACAGTAAAAGCGATAATAGGTTTAATGAAGGAAGTGGAATGAGGATGGAGGTAAGCGTTGCGATGTCGAAGGAAACGAGGTTAGGTGGGGAATTACGAAGGGAGGAGGAAATGCTAAAAACAAACTCAAATATTTATTTTAATGCCCTAGACCTAGAAAGACAAAGAGCAAAATACCTTAAACTAACAATGAATTGACAGAAACAGAAGAGTCTGGTCTTAGACGCACTGATAGGTTTAACGTATGTGGCTAGAGGCCGCCACTCAGAATTACCACTACTACCTAAGTCATAATAAGGTTATTTACTATGACAGAGTAGTCATGAGTAGGTATGGAAATAAAATATGATTATACTGTTGATGGCTGACTATATTCAGTTGGGGTATAAACTATTGCTGACAATCTTTGGATCCTTGGCTTTTAAGACGAATTTTTATGCATATGTTCAACAAAATAGGAAATTGGCTGATTATTATTACCATTCGAAGGGTTGGTACCCTTCACAACCGAAATCAATTTCAGAAGGGGTGCATGGTATGCTCATTTCCTTTATCGTCCCAGCACGCTTCACATAAGCCATTTACACAAAGATGGAAAGGCCGTCTGTGCACCACGAGACGACCCAGGCAATGTGGGGAGCAATGGTGACATTGCATGAATATGGTGTGCCAATAAAAGAAATATCAAGACGACTAGACGTTCATCGAAGCATTGTGGAACGGTGGATTCATCGGTATGAAGCAGAAAACTCAATCGCTACTTTGCCGAGGTCTGGTCCTCCGCGTTCAACATCTCAAGAGGAAGATGCTGCGATTGTTAATCATGCCAGAGCGCATCCGTTTGTTCCACGATGCATATTTACAGGCACCTGAACCTTCGTTGTAGCGCAAATACAGTGAACAACAGACTTCACGAGGCAGGGTATTTTTCCCGCAGTCCAGCTATAAAACCTGCATTGACGATTGAGCATAAAGAGGCGCGGATGGGATTTGCCTTGCAATACTTGCCGTAGGAGGAAGACTTCTGGAGAAAAGTTGTGTACTGTGACGAAAAAACATTTTCAACAGATAGTCATGGTTCCCTGCTTTGTTGGAGGCAGCGTGGAAAACGCTATGAAGAAAGAAATGTTTTCCCGAGCAAACGTAGTGGTCACCTCAATCTCGGTGTGTGGGGCTGGATGTCTGGCTATGGTGTCGGAGAATTGACTCAAGTAGATGGACGCTTTACTGGACAGCAATATTGCCAGATACTGGAAGAGGTGCTGCTACCCAGTGTTCGTGCTTATCTGGTTCCAGCACCGGAACCATTTTACTTAATGGAAGATAACAGTCCCATTCATAGGAGTAACGTTGTGAGAGCGTGGTACGAAGATCACCCAGAGATTATTAATCTAATTCTGCCACCACGTTCTCCTGATTTGAATCCGATTGAAAACCTTTGGGCAATAATGATTAACGAATGGGAGCAACGCAATGAAAGAACATTTGAAGCACTTTTAGCTCACACGAGGAATAGTTGGGAGAGCTTACGCCGAACACCAAACATTCCCTACAATCTGGCCTCTTCTATGCCGCAACGATTGCAAGAAATTATTGATGCTGGAAGAAGCTATACGAAATACTGATGTTAAAGCCATGACGTAAATGTGTATCGAATATATATTTATGTTAATATAGAATTTTATTATATTTTTATGTTTGACATCTATAAAAATATATATTGTGACCGTGAAAGAACTTTACTTATCCTTAGTTAGAATCTTTTCTTGCAATGTCTACGCTCGTGGAGATAATATATGCATTGTTGAAACAAACTATGAGAAGGTAATAGTTTCAGGAAAAAATAAAAACTGGCAACATCGAGGTCATCACATGTTTATGGGAATTGTCATATGATATGCTATCAATAAACTCTTATATACTACTATATACAGTATACTATATTACGTAATAATTACGATGAACAAATCAAATGCAAATTTCTCTGATTCACAGCCCACCAGTCTTGCTTTAGACTAATGACTTTCATAAGATGGAATACGTTTAACATAGTTCGTTTAATAGGTTACCCCTTAAAACAATGGATAAACTATCTATTAGTGAGACGACCGTGACTTCCTCGAAATGCGAGCGCGTGAGAGGTTCACTGAGGAATTTGGTCATTAGATTCTTCACGTAGGATATATATCACAAACAATAATATTGACAACAATTCCCAACAATTACTTAATATCAATAATTGCATTTGAGCAAATAATTTTTAGACCTGCGTCAAAATAACTTAGGTATCATGCCATGATTTGGGATATTTGCCGAATTAGTCGTTCTCTATAGTCTACACTATATATTGAGACGGTATAATGTAATGCCCAGCTAATATTATGATGACTAGGATTGCTCCATAACCATCCCAACATCCCGAAACTTGCTCCATTCTGCTTCTTAATCATTTGTATTTTAAACACTAAAATGTAGCAGAAGTGACGTAATAATGGACGTCATTGATTGTGAAGAGCAGTTATGTGCACCAATCCGAACACACCTCCGCTGCCATAATGACCGCCCATTTTATACCTAACAGACTAGCTTGGGACGAGACAGAAGCGTGAGACTTCTAGTAAGCACTGTACATCAAATTTAGGGTTCTGCCAGAACCTTTTTTATAATTCACACAGAGTTGCTGTCCGTATATATTACTGCAGAAAGTACTAAAGAGTGTCTTTAGCTTCACCTGTACAGAATCGAAAGTTCTTTATGGTCATATTCGCTTTAGCACACAGGCTTCGTGATTGTTTTCTTATATCCGAGTCATCACTCAAGGAGCTGGTAATAGTTTGACCCAAATACTTAAACTTTTGTACTTCCTCAATTACTTCACCATTCATTTTAAACCTTATATCAGCTGGCTGATTACAGCTTTAAGGATGAAATTGCATAACCTTAGTTTTTGTAACATTAAAAAGAATATCATGTTTCTGGAAATACACTTCGCATATTTTTAGTAGCCGATCCAGACCTTTAACAGAGGGACTTATTAACACCATATCATCAGCACAAACTAAGTTATTTATCCTTGTGTTATCTATACAACATCCCACTGTTGCCTCATTAAGTGAAGCAATTAATCCAATATACACATTAAGCAGCATTGGGGAGAGCAAGGAGCCTTGTCTCACCCCGCAAGAGGAGCCAAACACTCGGATAGTACATTCCACCTAACAGTGAAAGATTGGTGGGAATACCAAAATTTCAATAAATTTAATATGTACATGGGAACCTTCCTGTCTTCTAGTTTTTAAATAAAATATTGTGGTTTACCCTATCATATGCCTTACTTGTATCTAGGAAACAGCTATAAATAGTTGAATTACTGTCAATGTATTTAGATATTGTTTCTTTAAGTACATAGATACACAGGTCAGTTGAGTGGGACCTTTTAAAACCAAACTGATTAGGAGATGTCCATAGGAAATCATTTAATCGGAGTAACAAAGTTTTTCTAGTAGTTTCTAGAAGCAGGAAGCGACAGCAATAGGCCTGTAATTATTGCTGGACAGAATGTCTCCGTACTTATTTTTGACCAGGGGCAAGATATATACCCTCATGAACTCTGCAGGGATATAGCTATGAGCAAGCATAGCTGATAGGAGCAATGATATATGAAGACATACTACTTCATTGGCATATTTTAAGTGCTCATTCGATAAGTCATCTACCTCTGACGCAGAACCAGTCTTTAACTCTTTAATTAACCTCTTTACTTCAGAAAATGATATCAAAGTATTTTCCCTTGTCCCTCCCACAGTCGTTTCGCTGCAATCTATCTTGAGATTATCCCTACTCACACTGTTAAGAATGTTAGAGTAGTGGTTTTTCCACAGCTTTGCAATTTCATCCTCCCCGACACCCCATCGATTGTCGGAGGGAGGACATTTTTGACAACCGTTTGATTCTTAACAACTTTCCAAAATTTGTTATTATCGTTATTTATGCGAGTTTCACAGGCTTTTGATGCTCGAATAGACTCTTCTTCCTGTTTACATCGACTTATGGCCGCCTTATACTGACCAATATTCCTACACATATTCATGTATACTGGTCCTAATCTGGGTCTGCCATGAAAGCACCACAAATCATCGGCGTCTTTCGATTCCCTCTTCAGGGGGGCAATAAAATCATTCCATCTTAGTATGATAGTTGTAAGATTTAATCAGGAGGCTTCCTGCTAGTCTTAACAGGGATACTATCTTACTGTAATACCTATCTATGAGTTTACAGTGAGAATCATTTGAGCAAGGCTTACCACAGGCAAGATGCAAAATTTCTAAATTATTAGGGGTGACTTGTTCTGTCTTTGTATTATATTCTCTGTTGCATATTAACATTAGACCAATCGACGCGATTATTCTTACCTATTGAGTTCTTGTTAAGTCGTGTTGCGCATAAATTGGTAAAGTTAATTAATATTTATAATGGTCTATGATCAGAAAGAAGGAAATCATGCAGAATATGAACTCTAACAATTATTATTATTTTCTTTTAATTTTATAGTAAACAGACTTTAATATTGTTAATAATTTGTTAATTAATTTCATCGTTGATTAAAATGTCATAAAACTGATCATTGTCAATAATGATTAATTATTCCGAAACTAAGATTTGAGAAAGAGTGTTTTTTAAAGGTAGCCAATCATATAAAACCTTACAGTACCTCCGTTTCTTTTAACCAATAGGAGAATGTATAACAGTTTGGATTGTTGCCATTTTCGTCGAGTATATTCATACCAAAATTTCAGATTTCCTTCCTTTTGTGATGGGCATAAGATGTGATAGATTTCAGTGCAAAATTACATAACTTAAAGGCCGGATAATTTAATACCCATCATGTAATTCCATTCCATTCGTATTCTCGCTCTCTCCCTTAGGTTAAATTAACAGTTAGTGGAAATCCCCCCCCCCCTACTTCATAAATTAAAAAGTCTAAATTAATAAACGTTATAGAAGAACGACTATGTGTTCATTCTCACTGGCCAGTGGCCACGCTATTTTGAGTAGCAAATGGCGGTTGTTTTCGTATAGAAATACCAGCAGACAAGTAGAGCAGTAATTAATTAACCATTATAGCAGCAACCATTACAGCAGCAACCATTACAGCAGTAACAATTACAGCAGTACAGTAATATCATTTTGCAAACAGGACCGAAGTCTTGCGTGCAAAATATCGAAATTTAATTATTTTGTTTTTCGTTCAAAGCTATAAAGCCTTAATTTCTGAATGTTTCCTTGTCAAATATGTATCAAGGGACTAAATTTATAAATAAAACAATTTATTTGAACATTAAATTAGAAATTATTTTCATTTTCAAAGGGTGGGATTTTTAAGCTTTTGCTCAGGTTTCCATACCTACTGATACCCGCTGATCAATTTACTCGAAATAGAATACTTTTAAATCACGATAGAAGGGAAAATGTGGTACATGTTTAATAAAAATGGGTGCTACTATAGCGTGCGGTCTACAAAGATATTTACACTATAGCGTGCGGTCTACAACATATTTACAAATTCAATTACATTAAAACAAAAAATTTAAAGGACAAATAAAACAAACAATTCATTCTATGGGATATAATGCCCGATTAGGTTAATTGAATGCCCGGTTGGGTCAACTGTATGCCCTTGACGATTGGTTAGGTTAAGTTGTGATATTTTCGCTAAAACTAACGAAAATAAAGTCAAGTCATTTCAGGTCAGGTCAGGTCAGCAAATTCAAGTCAGGTCAAGTCACTTTAGCGCAAATTCTTTTGTAGACTAAAGATATCTTTGTAGACCGCACGCTATAGTAGCACCTAAAAATGTGTAAAAAAAATGCGTATTCAACTTCAGCGAGGCGTAAACGATGTTTTGCGCAATGAATAAAAGGGACGCTAATGCAGGAAAATTTAACATTAACTAACAAAATACTTTTTAAATGTTATTGTTTAACGAGCGTAACGTATTTAACGAGTTAAGATTGTAGTTACGGAAGAAAGTTCGTAGAAAAAGTAATTTAAAACAAATAATTTTGCATTACGTTATACAAAGAGGAAAGTTATAATGAAATCCATCATAGCGAAGTTTTAAGATATACTCGATATATATATATATATATATATGATATATATATATATATATATAATATATATATATATAATATATATATATATATATATATATATATATATATATCTATATATAGTATATATATATTATATATATATATATATTATATATTATATATATATATATATATTATATATATACTGTATATATATATATATACACAATTTTAACGGAATAATTGTTTGTGAAAATGAACTATTTATTTTATTTTATTTTGCTCTTAAGATATATGTATATTTATTGGCAGGTAGGAGACGGGGGGGGGGGGGGGGGGTGGGGGGGGGGGGGGGGGGGGGGGGGGGGCCAAGGGCGAACGCCCACAAAAATGCCCCCAGCCCCAATAGAAGTTGGAGAGAGAGCTGAAATCCTATAAATAAGGCTAATCCTCCTAAAAACGATGCTATATATATATATATATATATATATATATATATATATATATATATAATCACTTCTATGATTTCTGCCTCCATTAAGAAATATGAATAAATAATGTGTAAATGTGGTTATGTGGTTATGTTATCATTGGTTGAAAATGAATGTGATTTTGGCGTGCATTTTAGGGTCTTCATTTCCAGAGTCACATTTTATATAATTACGAGAGCAGTACATTATTTGGACTTCATTTATATGTACATTAATATAAAACTGTATTTAGCGTGACTATTAAAATAATTCTGTCTGACATCATTAATGGGGTGTAGTGGTTAGCGTTACTGACTGACTACGAATCCATCAGCCCGGGATTAGACCCGGTGACGGCAGACGGTGGCCAGCAAAACCCAGCTGTTCATCTTCCACACGATAAAGAAAGTGGTTGGTAGATAAATGGGTACCCTGGGTAGCCTAGTGGTTAAGACGCTTGGCTGCTGGTTGGGCGTGGTTCGGATACCACGTTAAACTGTAGGTCTAAGGTGGAGTGAAAAGCTTGACCTTCATCAGAATGAAGAATTGGGGCAGAAGCTAACCAAAGGCTATATATATATATATATGGTGGTGGTGTAGTGGTTAGCATCGCTGGCTACAAATCCATCGCCCCCCGGTTCGATTTCTGGTGACGGCAGGCGGCGCGCAGCTAACCCAGCTATTCCTTCCACACAATAAAAATTGGTTGGTACATAAATGGGTACCCTGTGTAACTTAGTGGTTAAGACGATGGGCTACTCATCGGGAGGTCGTCAGATCGAATCCAGGCAAGGACTTTGTAATTTCTGACTACCCATGATGGTTTATGGTTCGGATTCCACGTTAAGCTGTAGGTCTAAGCTGGAGCAACAAGCTTGACCTTCGTCAGAATAAACATTCGGGCGAAAGCAAAATCAAGGTTAATCAAGGTTATATATATATATAATATATATATATATATATATATAATATATATATATATATAAGTGGCGTGCGGTCCATGGAAGCAGGGAAGCAATGCTTCCTATTCAAAGAAAGAAGAAAATGCTGTATTTACTTTAAAGTTTAAACAGTTCAATATGTGTTAATAATTTGTACAAAATCATTTTATTATCTATTTAGCATTTGATGGTAATCAGTGGATACATAGTATATACATTGGTTGCCGTTCGTGCAAAAACTTTAAGAAAGCCGACGCAAAAAATCTCGAGTTGGACAACAATTGATGAAATGCATCTTTTTCCAATGACTTTCGCTTTTTTTTTACTGTTACAAATGTTTCTTTCCATTCTAAAAACTCATTTATGTTTAATAAGTAGTATTTATTGAATACAACAACTTTCATATATAGTTTTTCTACTAAAAAATTCCATGGCCATGTTAAGCGAAAAAGAATATTATTTATCGTTATTTTATCCTTCCCTATGTCAAAAAGGAAGCAATTTAGAAATCGCTGTCCAGATCTTATAGTTAATTTTCTTGAAATATCTGGCAACTTCACGTGCTGTCTGCTGTCATTCTCTCATTTAAAGCGAATACGTAACTACGCTAGAAATGCGCAAGGGTAAGAAAGGCTTGCAAGTTTAGCTTTAATCTCAATTGAGAAAAAGCTTCTTAAGGATATGAAACCGATGCCTTTTACGAAGAAATAATAGATATATTTAATAAAAAAGAAAGAAGAATAGAATTAACCTATAAGTAAAGTAAGTAGATGATTATATGTGTTTTGTTTTTATTATATACGAGTATTTTAAAGTTTTATTTTTATTTTATATAATCTTTGTTGTTTTTGCTTGAATTGCTTCCCCTTGACGAAAAATCACCGCACGCCACTGATATATATATATATATACATACCGGGTGGCAGGTGTGTATAAAGTAACGCAAGTGAAGAGATAAATCCGATTTGAATTATATTAACGCGAGTGAACATGGACGAGGGTGCTCTTCCAATATGTGCTCTACGGCGAAAATTTACATTCCAATACGTGATCTACCTTAGATTATTCGGATTAGCAGCAGGTACGTTAGTTAGCCTTATAAGGCTAACTAACGAAAATATCACGACTTAACCTAACCAATCGTCAAGGGCGTATAGTTGACCTAACGATTGGTTAGGTTAAGTCATGATATTTTCGTTAGTTAGCCTTATAAGGCTAGTTTCACGGTAGAGCACGTACCGTATTGGAATATGGTAGATCACAGTTTCGCGGTAGAGCACATATTGGAAGAGCACCTGGACGAGTAATATTTATTACATGTACTTTATAACAACTGTATAGTCGATAGTAAGGTTTATAAAAGGTGTTGAAAATGTTTTTACGAGTTAAAAGTTGAAACTAGTTTAAACCAGTTCAAATCGGATTTTTTTCTTTTCATTTGCGTTACTTATACATACCTTGTATATATATATATATATTCTCGTGATTTGTTTTATTTATTGAGTAATTGCGTTCAGTTTACGTTGTTTGCACTCATTTCTACTAATTTACACTGATTTTTGCGTGACCGAGAGTTAAAACATGGAGAAATGCAGACATTTTAAAAGAAAACGCTCCATTTGTCATTATTGCTGATTTACGGACTTCATCTTTGAAAATATCATCCTATTTCGAGTCTCAGATATCCTTACATTATTTTCTAGTTATTTAATTTGCTTACAATTATTAAGTTTCTTATAAAGTCAATTTTTAGTTAAAAAAAAAACTCTGTAGTTCACTAAATATTTGCGAGGAAGAAAGATGTTTGGTCATTGATCTCGATGTTGAGATCCCTCCAAAAAATAAACCCGAATCCCTCATTCGGTTCATAAATATGCAAATCATTTTTCACTTTCGAAGTCCGACAAATTTTTAAAAAGTTTTTGAAAAAATAAGAGGTTGTTTTCTTAGTATGTTGACAGTGATCATTTTGTAGGAGCTAGTTGGCATTATATATCGCATTTGCTGTATGATTTATATTTTTTATTTAAGCCTGTTTTCCTTTAAACCACCTTATATAAATTTAACCCATTGTTATATATAACTTGTCATATAATCTTATTTCTCTGTCAATCCGTGTAGGGGAATAATTGAAAAGCCGGAGCTATTGAAGAATAGGGACCCCAGCCTTCTTTAGTTAGCTTTATAAGGCTAACTAACGAAAATATCATGACCTAACCTAACCAATCGTCAAGAGCGTACAGTTAACCTAACGATTGGTTAGGTTAGGTCGTGATATTTTCGTTAGTTAGCCTTATAAGCCTAACTAAAGAAGGCTGGGGTCCCTATTCTTCAATAGCTCCGAAAAGCCTTTTACAAAAATAATGTATTCGCCAAAGATTTTACCAAACAACTCACACTGCAAATATGAATTTGTTGACAGTGATAAATATTTGTTTATTTAGGGAAGACACTTAATAATAATACTCGTACAATTAAGTAAGCTGCACAAGCAATTTAAATTTGACGGTTAGACAAGTTTAATCTACAATTGTTAGTTGTTTAACTGATACAGCCGTACTGTAATACGCAAGACCATTTAAAATGAATGAACCCATACGTACTACAATTTTTGGAGCAAGTTTAGTTTACGTCCCCCTGACGCAAAAGGGGACACAAACTACAGTAGGTCAAAGTTGGGGAACGTAAACTAGACTAGGATCTTTTAGGAGACATTTTTTAAATGAATCCATCAAATAAAACGTTAAAACTAACGAAAATATTACGACTTAACCTAACCAATCGTCAATTATATATATATTGGTTAGGTTAAGTCGTAAATATTTTCGTTAGTTTTAACGTTTTATTTGATTAGGTATACGCGGACAAAGTTGGCGAACGCAAACTACACTAGGATAATGTAGGGGAACGTAAACTACACTAGGATAATGTAGGAGAACTGTAAACTACACTTGGCACCACAGGGGGACGTAAACTATACTTGCTCCCAATTTTTCTATCTTTGTCCTGTCTGGTTAATTGACAATTTCAATTATAATGTATACTACCATATTGTAATGTCTAAAAGTCTAATGCATACCTTACAGTAATTATATTGTTTACCTACTTCCTTTTCGGCAGTTGTAAATATTCCCTTCTTGTGAAATTTTACATTACAACACCGTATGTATTTTATTATATTTCAACGAAATGTACAAAATTCAGTCCGTTTTCTAAACGGAGAATATAGGATATACTATTTTTGAGTATTTACAGACATAGGCGTATGGGATGGCACTTTACTAGTGGAGGCGGAAAAATTTGCCCTGAAAATTTTCAGGGTGCCCTGATTTCCGCATAAGCACTATGTGTAGCATAAAATAACACAAAGGGAGTATGAGTAACATATATTAAAGCCTTTTTGATATAAAAAACATTACAATTTACAAAAATGAGAAAATTAAGCTACAACATTTCTAAATGACGAACAAAACTACGGCATTGCAGTTGAATTTGCAGTAGAATTCAGTAAGTCTTCAACTTACGTTTTAATTATTAACTACAAGTATAGTAGCAAGTAATTAATTCACCTCAAGAAGTAAAAGAAAAACAAAGGAATGTCAGGAAAAATCTACCCAAAATTTCAGTATTTGCCCTGAAAATGCTCAATTCCCTAGTCTTCGGAGGGGGGAGGGGGGTCGCTGCCGCCTTCCCAGACCTCCCGCCTCATATGCCTATGTTCACAGACACGAACAGAACACGGAGTGTCTCCGTTTTCTTCCGTTAAATTTTAAGGGAAGGCTATTTTGCGTTTGAATTATTTTTAGCCAACTCATTCGCTTTAAGAGTGATTTACTCAACTTAGGAGAACAATTTCACTTTTACTTTTTTAGCCGCACACCATTTCTTATGTACGCATTTAGGTAAATTTCATAAGAATTTAATCTAACTTCGTTTAATTTTTTGGATTAACCACTTCCTATTTGGTCTTAGGAATTTTAAACACAAATTTTGTGTGAAACATTCGTTTAACAAGCCTCGAGATGCACTGCCTCCTCCCAGTGAGGGTGCTTCTTTCTTTGGTGCGTTTCGCTTCGAATGTTATATTTTAATAAACACATTATCCCATCTTTTAATTAACATAATTTTATGCTACGTTATTCAGCAATAGGTAAAGAGTAATTTGATATAAATTTTATTCTCGTTTAGTGCTTCAATCCGATTTAATTTTTTATACGATAAGTTATTTCTTTTCTCGGCGTATTGTGTTCACGCGCTGCCAGGTGCAAGATTCACTTAGATTTTCCTAATAAGATTCTCTTAAATTGATTCATCCTATTTTTTAAGAATTATCAACCTTTCAGAAGGTGTAATTTTAACATGCCATTGAACTTGTTAGTAATGTACCAATCTAATTTTAACGGAGTTTTCCCGTTTTATAGAAAAGTATAATTTATGTTCGGCGCCTCATTTTCTTTTCAACGTCTCGAACAGAATCAAATCCTGATTGCTATCCTTTTGTTTCACGAATGTAATTTTTACATTTGTTATTTTCCTAGTTTTTGGCAAAGTAACCTGTATATGATACTTTCATCCGAACTTATTCAGAATTAAATAGACAACTGAATTCATGTCTTTTTCCCTAAATTACATGAGTATTTAACATGCATGTGTTTTTAAATTTCATGTACTTAAGAATTTATAAATTGTCTTTCCACAAACGAAAAAGACGTAGCCGCCTTATCATATTCCCATATGTAAAATATGCAGTGTGTGTGTGTGTGTGTGTGTGTGTATATATATATATATATATATATATATATATATATATATATATATATATATATATATATATATATAGATAGATAGATAGATAGATTGTGTGTGTGTGTGTGTGTGTTTATAAAGGCTCAGTCTATTTTGTTGAATATGATTATTGTCCAGAACAAATATATTACAAACAGCACTGGATGGGATCAAACAGCTTTATCATTAGTTTATTTCAACGTGTCTAACCTCTCTCTTCCCTTGGCACTGAAACCACCAATTGGTGGTATAGTCCTGAACTAGTTTTGCAACAACTCTGGAGTTATACATCTACGATGTGGTGGATTTACACCCAAATGTCAACTGGTGTCAAATCCAGCGATCGTGACGTGACGCCTAGAGTCGATTCCCACCTCTGTCCATAACCCAGGAAAGTGCTGAGGTAGTCACGTACGATAACAGAAAAATGCAACGGAATTTTATCCTTTTGAAAGACAATCGTCTCCAGGACGCCTCAAGATGAAGTTGTTTTTCCAAGAACTACTGCAGCGTGTCTAGATAATTTTTACCTCTTGCAGGTTGGTTCGTGGAACATGAATGACCGAAAGATCTTTCTTTTCGTTATGCCTAGCCAAGTATTTACTTTCGGCGTTTCAGCGTGTCCTGCAGTGCACGTGGCTGCTCGATGGTTAATATGCGGCAGATATGCCTATTTGCCTTAGCACATATGGTACGTATCCTGGTCAATGAAAAGGACATGCTTCAAAAGATTCTAGTTTCTACAACTAGAAAAGTTTCATATCACAATGGCAACTGGTGCTGCGTAATGTTTCTCAGCCAGGTGGTGTATGACGTGATAGTGGTGCAAGCACGTTTTAGAGGATGAAATCGCAAGTTCTTATGGGCTGTGGATGGCAACATTTTCAATTTAGACCAGGGTTGCAAAACCGGTCTACCACCAAAAATTTCTTAGTCAATCGCAAGGCAGAAATTGGCAAAATTGCAAAAAATATAGAAAATTACGGAATCTATTTTCTTTTCTGACTAATAAGAAACCTTGAAAAGAAATTTACAATAATAACGCCCTAAGACGAAGTAAGTTTATTATTGAGTACGGGTAGCAGAGGAGTGGCGAGCCGGCTGCCCTCTTTCGCCATTGAAACCCTATGATGCAGTCAACTTCGGCGTTAAATTCACCATAGTGGACAGGGTGGTGGATGCGCAGAGGAGATGGTACGGCCATGTGGAGAGGATGGGGAAGGACCGACTTCCGAGAAGGATGATGCACGGAAGAATAGTGGGATCGAAACCCCGGGGACGCCCAAAGACGACGTGGCTGAAGAAGGTAGAAAGAGAGAAGCCGGGTTTAACCTGGCGCCAGAGAACAGATCTGGCCAGAGACGGGGCACAAGTGGCGAGTTTACCGACGGGGGAGACGTATTGTATGAGACCCAACCTGGAGACCTCCAAATGGGAACTAAGTCTAAATTTTCTTCAAAGGATTTTAAAAGTTACTATACTTAGAGAATACATCCTCGTTTTGAATAGTTTGCAATTATATCCTTTCTTAAAATTTAGTTTAGTAAAAATAATGACGTGGGACATAATTTCAATTGTAAGGTATGAAAGTTGGGGGATGAAGTGGGGATGGGAGGGGTGGAAGACAGTTGAGTATGAGCAGAAATCAGTAGATCACTCGTTTTGGCAAAAGTTAAAGAAATAACTCGGTTTCTCAAAAAGGTTGGACACCCCTGTTTCAGACAATACACGTTGTACAGACTTTGATGACTTGCGTTCAAAAGATCCACTGATAGTGTGAATTTTTTGTTACAATACACCTGGTCGTCCCGAAAGTTCTTCATCTGCGGACGAGTGTAGGTAACTGATGGACCAAGTTTCTGAATTTTCACGCAAATCTCACGCACCTCGTACCGCGATCCACGGAGACGAAGGTTAACGACTACAATCCTCTCAAGATGTGTCAATATTTTCACTCTTGCTATGGTGAGGTATCATATAACTAACACGAAATGGAAATAGACAGTTAGAAATACAGTAAATATACACGAAAAACGAAATTTATAAACAGCACACACACACACATAATATATATATCGGGTGGCCCAAAAAAAATGGCACCAATTTTGAGAAGTGATATCTCAATAACCATTGCAGCTAGGGACTTAAACAAACAACCAAATGAAAGATAATTCTTTTCTCTTTAAATACTTATTCCATGGCTTGATGGTTATAAGCCCATATAATGCCCGAAATTGGCTCACAAAACAAATATATATAAAAAAAGTTGCGCATTTATATTTATTCCTTGATCCTAATTTTAAATGAAATTTTTCTATTCCAGACCCCTCAAGATGGGATTGAGAGTATCTGATAAGAACATTATACAAGCACTACGTGAAGAAAAAGGATATTCATTAAACAGAATCCTTTACGAATTTCCAAATAGAAATTGGAAAAAAAGAACTGTGGCACATTTTTTACAAAAACTTAAAGAAACCGGCAGCAGTCAACGGCGTCTGGGAAGTGGTCGACCAGAAACTATTAGAACGCCAGAAAACATTGAAAAAGTAAATGAAATGGTTTTAAGTCAAGAGGAACAACCGGGAACAAGTAAAAGTGAACGTGAAGTTGCGAAAGAAACCGGGATTTCACGTTCATCAGTACAGCGAATTATTCGCTGTACTGATGAACGTGAAATCCCGGTTTCTTTCGCAACTTCACGTTCACTTTTACTTGTTCCCGGTTGTTCCTCTTGACTTAAAACCATTTCATTTACTTTTTCAATGTTTTCTGGCGTTCTACAGTAATAGTTTCTGGTCGACCACTTCCCGGACGCCGTTAACTGCTGCCGGTTTCTTTAAGTTTTTGTAAAAAATGTGCCACAGTTCTTTTTTTCCAATTTCTATTTGGAAATTCGTAAAGGATTATGTTTAATGAATATTCTTTTTCTTCACGTAGTGCTTGTATAATGTTCTTATCAGATTCTCTCAATCCCATCTTGAGGGGTCTGGAATAGAAAAATTTCATTTAAAATTAGGATCAAGGAATAAATATAAATGCGCAACTTTTTTTTCTATATTTTTTTTGGAAGCCAATTTTTGGCATTATATGGGCTTATAACCATCAAGCCATAGAATAAGTATTTAAAGAGAGAAGAATTATCTTTCATTTGGTTGTTTTTTAAGTCCATAGCTGCAATGGTTATTGAGATATCACTTCTCAAAATTGGTGCCATTTTTTTTGGGCCACCCGGTATATACATTTAACTGCAATGACCACGCAGTATATTAATGTATAGAAACGACGTAAGTATAGAGGAGTGTTCTGCACACGAGGAAGAGAAATAACGAACAAATGAAAAATGAGGTAACCGCCCGGGAATCGAACCCAGGATCTTCCGATTGCCGGTCAGATATGCTATCCACTACACCACGGGCCTCGACCAGTCAGAAGTCGTAATTCTCCTACATAGGGCAGAAACACTCCTCTATACTTACGTCGTTTCTATACATTAATATACTGCGTGGTCATTGCAGTTAAATGTACATATTCACGATTTGCGAGGGTGCCCTCTCAAGGCATTGGTTTCTGCCCTATGTAGGAGAATTACGACTTCTGACTGGTCGAGGCCCGTGGTGTAGTGGATAGCATAATTAGCATATCTGACCGGCAATCGGAAGATCCTGGGTTCGATTCCCGGGAGGTTACCTTATTTTTCATTTGTTCGTTATTTCTCTTCCTCGTGTGCAGAACACTCCTCTATACTTACGTCGTTTCTATACATTAATATACTGCGTGGTCATTGCAGTTAAATGTACATATTCACGATTTGCGAGGGTGCCCTCTCAAGGCATTGGTTTCTGCCCTATGTAGGAGAATTACGACTTCTGACTGGTCGAGGCCCGTGGTGTAGTGGATAGCATATCTGACCGGCAATCGGAAGATCCTGGGTTCGATTCCCGGGCGGTTACCTCATTTTTCATTTGTTCGTTATTTCTCTTCCTCGTGTGCAGAACACTCCTCTATACTTACGTCGTTTCTATACATATATATATATATATATATATATATATGAAAATTATTTCACGAAAGTAACGCAAAGTTAACGCACAAGTTAACGCAAAGTTAAAAAAATTATAATACTAAAAACTCTTTTTCACTCTTTTTAATTAACTTTGGAGATTTTATTCTTTTATTTAATTTTGCACGGTTATTGTGCTTTTCAACAATATATATATATATATATATATATATATATATATATATATATATATATATATACATACACTGTGACTAGATAGCAGATGGATAACTACATAGATTATGAAGTGTTTAACCATGGAAAGTGAAATACAAGCTCAAATTACCAATAAACAAATAATACAAATTACGTCAAAATGAGCATTTGAACAAAACTATTTGGATGATACACTGTAGGGTGTGTCAATTTGGGAGGTGAAATTAATTTTTGCCAATTCCTTCACTGAGGGGTTTTAAAAATATGTTTTGGATGTGAAGAATTCAAATCTGCTATTATTTTTGTGATTGCTCAACACTTAGCTTGGTAAATCTACATTTGATTAAAAAGCACATAAATTGCTCTCGGAAAACAACATTTATTAATTTTAGCTTCTCAAAATGTCAGGTAATGCTATAAAAATTTTAGTTTCTCTGCATAAAACATATCCTAGTAATCATAAAACATATCATTGTAATCATAAAACAACATTAGAAAGTAATGACATCAGTAAAAAAAAATATTTAAACAACAAGTTTCATCAAGTCTTGCTTTGATTCGTTCTTGGACATCAGCCGCCGACTTGCTTCTTGGCCTCTGATATAGCCCTCACGTTTCTCATGTGTATACACCCTGCCTGCTGCCTCTGTGACTTGTTTCACACACCTCTCTATTGACTGAGCATGACAGGGCCACTGTGGAACTTGCATAGGCTTGTCAAAGAACTTCTTTACTTCCGCTGTAGTCAGTTTACATGTCAAAGGAGGTTCAAATACCCCGTCAGACCAGTCTGTCAGCTCCAACACGGAAGAAGCACTGGGGTTGATGGAAGGTGTCTTCCTGGGATGTACAGAAAGATCTCCAAGTGTGTCATCATCTCCACCCCTCATGTCAACAATCTTTTGGACACCAGCTCTCCTCTCCTCACTGTCATCTGAGCACAAGAGTGTCTGGATTATCATTTCGCTGAATGCATACCATGCTGAGCGCTTGATGGTTGGCAAAACAGCATCCACTACAGCCTTCTTTTGCAGCCTAACTAGCCGCAGCTGAAACAAGATGTGGCGTGGGCCTTCCACCCAAGAGTGTTTTACTTTGATGTTGAACCAACAGGGGTAGTACACAAACAATGTATTCCACTATCAGTCTTAAGTTGTTGAGGGTTTTGCCTTTAAGGCCATGTTTTGAAACCCATATGCGACAAAGCCTGTTTGCTGTTGTCAACCACCTTGAATGGCTCACTGGACCAATTTCAAGAAGGGCCAGATCTGTGGGAAGTTCTCCTGTCCTTATGGCCTGTGTGATCCTATACCCGTACGCTTGATCAGTAGAGAGATCCTTTACGACATTGTCACTCAGTGAAGTAAGAGGCTCTCCAATTGAGAGTTTGGTGAATGAAGGATCAATTTCAAGTTCGGTTGCAGTGTCTAGCATCTTGCCAATGTTACCTGTCCACTTGTTGTTAGACAAGGTCTTCCCATCCAGTGCTGTGATCAAGTGTCGCAGGGGTAACTCGTTAGTGTGGAGGGCACAAACCAACCAGATCAGCTTACGGCAAAGCTTGACCTCTACCCAATGCATGGAACCACCCTCCCAGCCAGTGTTAACATTTGTAGAATCACCTCCAATGGCCTGCAGGCTTTTATCAATGCCCTTCTTCTTCATGAAATCTACAAGATTATCAGCAATAACTTCAGCATGTTTTTTTCTCGTTGAGCCTTTCTCAGGAGTGAAGTGGTAGAGATATCTTCCACCTGGCTCACTGCACACAGAATAATGCTCTTCTTTGATGATGCTGGGGAACTGACGATCTGAATTGTCTGCTTTCAGCATAACTTTAGTTGTATCTTGACGGCCGTCAAGAAGATGCAGTCAATTTCACCCTTCTTACAAAGATCATCAAATTCCTGATCCAGGGATCTCATAACTTTTTCTTGGGCCCTCTTGACTTTATTGTGATCAACTACAAGTCTCTTGTCTTCTTCAGTGATCAAGCCAGCATCCATAAAGGCAGCAGTGGTGATGGCAGCTGTGGCACGCAGGCCAACACCATATCTGATGCTATGCATAGCAACATTAGGTATTTCTAATGTGTTGTACTCTGGCTTTTTATTGGAAGTTGAAGACGTGCTTGGTATTTCTAATGTCACTTCATAACTTCCATCCTTTCCATCTTGAGCATCAGCTATTTGTTCTTCATTTTCATCATCAGAGAAAATTATTTCATTTGATTGCATTGAAACATCCTGCTTACTTGTCTGCTTATATTCAACAAGCCTTCTTCTTTCGTCTTCTTGCCGCTTTTGCTTTTTGACTTCTCTGTTGTGCTCAGGTTGATCTGGCAAGCCAATCTGATGTTGTCCAATAGAACCAGACTTGTCTCTCTGACCTTTAATGAAAGTAAGTTCCTTCACAGGGATCTTCATCTCCCTAGGGCATGTACAGTTAATGTGAGTTTCGTTTTTGCAACCAGCATCTGCAAGGCAGCCAAATTCAGAGCAGAGAACAATGTTACACTTGCAACTGAGGATGTCAAAAAGCTTGTCAAGTTTTGCAATGAAAGCCTCTTTGACATGTAGCTTTCCTCTCCCAAGAGATATGTTTTTGGCCTGCTCCCAGCTCTCTTGGATCTTGTTTAAGATTGTGACTCGTGAATTTACAACGGGGGCTACAAAAGAACTGTTTGCTCGTTCCCACTTTTCAAGCACTTTAGGGTAAATGTCCTTTGCAAGACTGGCTGCTGGGTAGTTTCTCACATCCTCACCACTTTGTTCTCTTAGCAGTAGCCCATATTTCAGGACGTCTCGCAGAGTTGGGAGTTCAGAGGGCAACAACTCTCTACCAGTTCCAATTAGGTTGCTCATATGTGTGAATGTCCCCAGTCTTGTCCTCCTTTTAGAAGCCATTGTAGGTCAATTCCCACTGGTTAGGATGGTAGCACTGACGGACAAGTAATCTTCAGCACACTGATGAATATGTTTCAACCTGTGAAATAAGCAAAAACAGCAGTGCATTATACGTATATACAGCATATATAATTATTAATATAATAATTATTATAATTCCACAAAAAAGTAAAAAAAGTCACTATTTTTATGTAGCTTCTTACCAAACAAAACTAAATTATATTAAATTAACAAAAATATCTTTAGAATTCCTAATTCATGCTGCAACTTTTTAGCACCCCTCATATTTAGAATTTGAAAGTTGAAAAATTCGACACACCCTAATGATACAGGGTGATTCACTTGCTGGTAGCCACAGAGTATCGTATTAGAGATACTCTGGGGCTACCAGAGAGTGAATTACCCTGTATTTCGTACTTGGAAACTGTACAAAATTTTGCCTTTCTTTTGACTCAAATTAAGCATTTTTCGATTTTCGATTTTTATTTATTTGTTTATGGAAAAGCGAAAAACAAAGTGGTTTTTAGGTGATGACTAAAGAGATCAAATCTGCCTTCATGAAATACTAATGAAAATTTATTGATGCATACCCTACATTTACAAGGGGTTCCCCATTTTATTTTCTGCTGTACCACCTATAAGCTACAGCAAAATTGAAAACTTACCTTACCACTTATCTCAAATTATATCAGGGCAGATCTATAAATTATACCACTTTTTTTTACTTTTCCCAGCTATGATACAAACACTAAATTTTATTTTAGTTATTATTTTAGGGTTAAATGAGATTTAATTTTTAATGTATTTACGTACCACTGAGCAGTAGCTCATACTGTAGCATAGTTTCGGAATCTTTGCTCAATATTCTCCTACTTTGTACTTGAAAGGTTAAATTGTTTAGATTTTAACTTTTTAATCATTTGCCTTTTTATTTAACTGATGAGGACCAACTTTTGGTCGAAATCACTTTTACACTCTTTTACTTTAAGATTTTATTTCTTTATATACATATATAAAAAAAAATATTGTACAGGGTGTTCTAAAAGTCCTGTCTCATTATGTAAAATATATTAGTTTTTGAGGCAGGACTTCTGGAGGCACCCTCTTTAATGGTATACACAAATTCGCAAGTAACGGTAATAAGTAGTGATAGTAGCAAGAGCAGTATTTCTAATAATGCTCTTACTATTATCATTACTATTTTTCCTCTGAATACACTATATCGTTTCAATGTCATTCATTTTGTAATTTTCTTTCTGGTTCAATCTGGTTTCATTTCTAACAGTTCTTAGTATATAGATTTAATTCTTTATTATTTTAAGGGCTTATTTTGTATAGAAGTGGGAAACTAGGAGCTATTGGGAATCGAACCCGCGCTATGTGTATCAGAGTCAGCACTTCTACCAAAAATCTCATCCAGGAACCCGAAAAAGTCGTTCATTCGAGACCAATATTCACGCTGTTTGACCATGATTCGTTCAACATTCCTGCCTTCATAAACTAAAACATGTAAATACTTTATACACATTTCTTTCAAATAAGAACTAAAATAAATGTGAAAAAAAAGAATTTGGCTAACTTTTACAGATTGTTTCCCCAACGAAATGATGTTGATGTTGATGATGATGATGATAATGTATTGGTTTATGCCTCGTATTGGCATGTTGATCTAAAGGTAAACGTTTTCCATGCCCAAAATATAATTTAAATAAATATAAGAATTAAAGCATCATTTATTTCCAATAATTATACGTTGAAAGGTAAAAAATTTAATTTCATCTTTTATATCAACATCGTTGTAATCCCCTTTGGCGAATTTTGTGTTATTGACAAACTTGTCGATGGAAAATTGTTGGGGCATTTGACACGCGTTGCCTTAGACCGCCATTGAAGAAAACAAAAGGAGCTGTTGTCAGGCCGTCAACGTTAACGTCTCCTGATCGATTGATGGTAAAACAAAAAAAGTCATTTATAATTTTATTTTATTAAAGTTGTGCGGAAAAAAATTCGCTGAAAATAAAATTTCCAAAACGCCCCAAAAATACAAATTTGTTGTTTTTTTGTTTTTTCAAAATTTTATTTAACGAAAATATTTAAAACGAATGGCAAAAGTTACTGAAAAATAAGGTTGGAGAATTTTTATGCTAATAATAAACAGTCAGGAGGGCCAGGAATTGGACTAGTGCTCAGACTAACTAATGCGGACCGTTGCTCTAATTCTTGGTTTATTATAACCAGTACCATGGGGAATCGAACCCCCGACCTCAGAAACTTCATTCCGCTTATGAGGAAAGGTTGTCACTAACTGAGCTACGGCTATTTAGGTGAGATTAGGCCAAGGATCGGAAATCTGCGGCTC
This sequence comes from Bathynomus jamesi, assembly GCA_023014485.1. Lineage (NCBI taxonomy): Eukaryota > Metazoa > Arthropoda > Malacostraca > Isopoda > Cirolanidae > Bathynomus > Bathynomus jamesi. The sequence continues at coordinate 231,679 of JAJOZX010001174.1, forward strand.
CGAAGACCCATTTTTGTGGTTGATTTGGAAACGAGAAACATATCGATGGAAAATTTTTCCAACATGTTGGCTGATGTTCAAAATCATGAGAAATCATGAGTGAGAAAGAACAAACCAAGGACTGATGAGAAGAGTAGGGTCTTAACTCCGGAATCCATCATATTTAGCAGCTGCGGACATTCTGTTCTTGATAACTGCATGAATATAAAGAAAGCTTTGGTTCGATAAATAGTTGTGAGCAAGTCCCAAAGAAGGGTGACCGCTCTCAACCCTCCAACTATCGTCCAATTAATAAATGCAAAAAACTTCACTTTTCTACGTGAAGGTCAAAATATGATAATAAAAACCCACTCTAATAGACAGAGTTTATTTCCACAACAGTTTCGATGCCCACTGGCATCCTCTTCGGGTGGATACAGAAAAACGAATGAACCAAAAACAAGAGGGAAAATAGTCCAGAGACCATTGAGAAATTCACACATAGGATAGATCCCGTTCTGCCGATACCGGAAGGACATTTTATCAAAGGGTCCCGCTTATAAGTACCTTCGCACAAATGAAAACTATCTTCTTGTTCTATACATACAGATTCTATTATTTTTTACATAATTATTACATTTATTATTACATTTATTATATTTATTATTGCATTATTATTTTACTACAGAAATTATAAATTTATTATTACATTGATTATTACATTGTTGTTATTATTACAGAAATTATAAACCGAAAAACGAATGAAAAAGGCGAGAAGGAAACAATCCAGAGACTATTAAGAAATTCGCATCTAGGTTAGATCCCGTTCTCCCGACACCGGAAGGGCATTTTATTAAAGGGTCCCGCTTATAAGTACATTCGCACAAATTAAAATTATCTTCTTGTTCTATACAAACAGATTCTATTATTTTGACATAATTATTGCATTTATTATTGCATTTATTATTACATTTACGTTTATAACATTTATTATTATTACCTGTACATTTATTATTACATTTATTTTATTACCTTTATTATTACATTTATTATTATTGCATTTACAATTATTTCCACATTTATTACTTTTATTATTACATTTACATTTATTTCTATTACGTTTATTATTCCATTTACATTTTACCGAAAAAACGAATGAACCAAAAGCGAGTGAGTAAACAATCCAGAGACCTTTAAGAAATTCACATTTAGGTTAGATCCTGTTCACCCGACGCCGTAAGAGATTTTTTGACCAAGAATCTCATTAGTGGGTCCAGCTTATAAGTACCTTCGCACAAATTAAATTATCCACTTGTTCTATCCATACCGATTCTATTATTTTTCATTTGACATAATTATTGCATTTATAAAGTACTTACTTGATTCCCAATCTATAGCATGATCATTCATCATTTTGGCTGGCGTGATAAAAAAATTGCATTATTAGTATTACAACGTCTGAAGGCATATTTATGTTCTTTAATACGGGTTTAAATATTTCTTCCAGTTTCTCCTACGTATACTAAATCGCAACTTTTACAGGGAATGCTGTAGACCCAGGCTTGGTCCTGTTTTGCAACGCTATTCCTAACCAATTTACTTTTTACAGTAGACGAATATTTGAACGCCAAAGCAAACTTAAAATCTCTCGTCAAAGGTTTTACACTTTCTAAGCCGGTAATGTAAGACAAACTCACATATTGTTTTTGGTTAACTGAAGGTTCCCGAAGGGCATAAAAAAGATTTTCTGGCTTTAAAATACGTCTTTCTGATAAACCACTCAGGATATTTTAAATCCTTAAAAATGTTCCAAATCTTTGAATTTTCCGGGTCCAGCAAATGTGGGTTACAAATCCTGAGTGCTCTCAGAAACATGGAAGAAATAATTGAGCTTTTAACCCCTTCATCATGATATGAAAAATAATGAATGTACGAATTACAGAGAGTAGGTTTTCTATAGACCGTGAAATTGGGCTTTGCGCTTCTGTTAATGACCAAAACATCTAGAAAAGGTAATTGTCGTTCTCCCATTCATATTTAAATTTAATAGAGGGAACAAGATTATTTAATGACTGAAAGAAAGTGTCAAAGTTGTTCCAGTGGTCAGGCCAAAATGAGAAAATATCATCTACATAACGAAACCAAATTAGATTCCTGGGACATATTGTTTGCAACAATTCCGACTCATAATATTCCATGTATAATGTCCTCAGTATTGGGGATAAAGGGGACCCCATTCCCATACCAAAACGTTGCAAATAAAATTCCTCACCGAAGAAGGCATTATTGGTGACACAGAGTTTTATCAGTTCTAAAAATACAGATGTGGGCATGCCAAGTTCTACGTTACATGTTGGCAATTTTCTATCTAAAAAACTAAGTACATCATCAATGGGAACTTTCGTAAACAAGGACTCAACGTCAAAACTGATCATTCTTCCCCCGCTTTAAATCCAAGGACATAACTTTGTTAATAAAGTCACAGGAATTAGTGATGTGCGAGCCTGAAAATTTACCAACTAATGGGTACAATTTATGTGCAAGAAATTTAGATAACCTGTAACTAAAGGAACCCATGTGCGAAATAATGGGACGGAGTGGTATTTTAATCTTATGGGTTTTGGGTAAGCCGTAAATGTGGGGGAGTTTGGGATTAATCTGTAGAAATCTTTTAGGGTCATTCGCCGGGACATCTTTTAATAAGTTCATGATAGTTTTGTTGAATTCAGCGGGAAGACGCTTTAGGGGGGACGATCTCACTTTGGTGTAGATGAATTCATCACTAAGTAACGCTTCCATTTTTTGTTTATAATCACACTTGTCCAAACTAACCACAGTGTTACTTTTGTCCGCTTTAGTGACAAATATTGCTTCGTTCTTCTTGAGCTTGTCTAAAGCTAACCAGGTCTCTGGATTGTTTCCTTACTCGCTTTTGGTTCATTCGTTTTTTCGGTAAAATGTAAATGAAATAAAAACGTAATAGTAATAAATGTAAATGTAATAATAAAAGTAATAAATGTGGAAATAATTGTAAATGCAATAATAATAAATGTAATAATAAAGGTAATAAAATAAATGTAATAATAAATGTAAAGGTAATAATAATAAATGTTATAAATGTAAATGTAATAATAAATGCAATAATAAATGCAGTAATTATGTCAAAATAATAAAATCTGTATGTATAGAACAAGAAGATAGTTTTAATTTGTGCGAATGTACTTATAAGCGGGACCCTTTAATAAAATGCTCTTCCGGTGTCGGGAGAACGGGATCCAAACTAGATGCGAATTTCTTAATAGTCTCTGGATTGTTTCCTTCTCGCCTTTTTCATTCGTTTTTCGGTTTATAATTTCTGTAATAATAAACAACAATGTAATAATTAATGTAATAATAAATTTATAATTTCTGTAATAAATAATAATGCAATAATAATTGTAATAAATGTAATAATAAATGTAATAATTATGTAAAAAATAATAGAATCTGTATGTATAGAACAAGGAGATAATTTTAATTTGTGCGAAGGTACTTATAAGTTGGACCCTTTAATGAGATTCTTGGTAAAAAAAATCCCTTACGGAGTCGGGTGAACGGGTTCTAACCTACAGTAAGTGTGAATTTCTTAAAGGTCTCTGGATTGTTTCCTTACTCGCTTTTGGTTCATTCGTTTTTTTTTTCCTTTTTCGGTAAAATGTAAATGGAATAATAAACGTGAATGTAAATGTAATAATGGAAGTAATAAATGTGGAAATAAATATAAATGCAATAAATGTAATAATAAAGGTAATAAAATAAATGTAATAATTAGTGTAAAGATAATAATAATAAATGTTAAAAAATGTAAATGCAATAATAAATAGAGTAATTATGTCAAAATAATAGAATCTGTATGTATAGAACAAGAAGATAGTTTTCATTTGTGCGAATGTACTTATAAGCGGGACCCTTTAATTAAAATGTCCTTCTGGTGTCGGGAAAACGGAATCTAACCTAGGTGCGAATTTCTTAATGGTCTCTGGATTGTTTCCTTCTCGCCTTTTTCATTCGTTTTTCGGCTTATAATTTCTGTAATAATAAACAACAATGTAATAATGAATGTAATAATAAATTTATAATTTCTGTAGTAAAATAATAATGCAATAATAACTGTAATAAATGTAATAATTATGTAAAAAAATAATAGAATCTCTATGTATAGAACAAGATAATTTTAATTTGTGCGAAGGTACTTATAAGCGGGACCCTTTGATAAAATGTCCTTCCGGTGTCGGCAGAACGGGATCTATCCTATGTGTGAATTTCTCAATGGTCCCTGGACTGTTTTCCCTCTTGTTTTTGGTTCATTTGTTTTTCTGTATTCACCCGAAGAGGATGCCAGTGGGCATCAAAACTGTTGTGGAAATAAACTCTGTCTATTAGAGTGGGTTTTTATTATCATATATCGTCCAAATGCTTTGAGTTCTAGCCTTTCTAAAGTTTTTGAGTCTATCCTTAATTGGAAGATTCTTAACCACCTCTCTTTTCACAATCTTCTTTCAGATCGTCACTATGGGTTCCGCAAGGGACGCTCTCCTGGCGATCTTCTTGCATATCTCTCAAACTCCTGATCATCCCCTTTCGGGATTTCAGTAAAACTTTTGCTATTACGCTAGACATATCGAAAGCGTTTGAAAGAGTCTGGCACAAATCTTTAATTTCCAAACTGCCCTCCTTCGGTTTCTATCCTTCTATCTGTGCCTTCATCTCTAATTTCCTTTCTACAGCTGCGGTTGTAGATGGCCACTCTTCTTCTCCTAAAGCTATCAACAGTGGTGTTCCTCAAGGTTCTGCCCTGTCACCCACTCTTTTCCTTTTATTTATTAATCATCTTTTAATTCATACTTCCTGTTCTATTCATTCCTATGCCAATGATTCCATGCTTCACTTCTCCACCCGCTTCACAAAGCGTCCCTCTCAACCGCGACTTCATGATTCGCATAGTACGGCTATGGAGCACCTGACCGCTGATCTTTCTTCTATATCTGATTGGGGAAGAGAAAACCTTGTGGCTTTCAATGGCTCCAAAACTCAGTTCCTCCATCTGTCTAGTCGTCACAATCTTCCACACAACTATCACCTTACCTTCAACAACAGACAACTGAATCCTTCCTCTTCTCTTAACATTCTTAGCGTTTCCTTTTCTCGTGATCTTTCCTGGAAAGATCACATATACTGTACTCTTTCTAAAGTAGCTTCTAAGAGGTTAGGTGTGCTGTACCGGTAGGGTGTGTCGAATTTTTCAACTTTCAAATTCCAAATATGAGGGGTGCTAAAAAGTTGCAGCATGACTTAGGAATTCTAAAGATATTTTTGTTAATTTAATATAATTTAGTTTTGCTTGGTAAGAAGCTACATAAAAATAGTGACTTTTTTTACTTTTTGTAGAATTATATAATAATTATTAGATTAATAATTATATTTGCTGTATATATAATGCACTGCTGTTTTTGCTTATTTCACAGGTTGAAACATATTCATCAGTGTGCTGAAGATTACTTGTCCGTCAGTACTACCATCCTACCAGTGGGAATTGACCTACAATGGCTTCTAAAGGAGGACAAGACTGGGGACATTCACACATATGAGCAACCTAATTGGAACTGGTAGAGAGTTGTTGCCCTCTGAACTCCCAACTCTGCGAGACGTTCTGAAATATGGGCTACTGCTAAGAGAACAAAGTGGTGAGGATGTGAGAAACTACCAGCAGCCAGTCTTGCAAAGGACATTTACCCTAAAGTGCTTGAAAAGTGGAACGAGCAAACAGTTCTTTTGTAGCCCCGTTGTAAATTACGAGTCACAATCTTAAACAAGATCCAAGAGAGCTGGGAGCAGGCCAAAAACATATCTCTTGGGAGAGGAAGCTACATGTCAAAGAGGCTTTCATTGCAAAACTTGACAAGCTTTTTGACATCCTCAGTTGCAAGTGTAAAATTGTTCTCTGCTCTGAATTTGGCTGCCTTGCAGATGCTGGTTGCAAAACGAAACTCACATTAACTGTACATGCCCTAGGGAGATGGATCCCTGTGAAGGAACTTGCTTTCATTAAAGGTCAGAGAGACAGTCTGGTTCTATTGGACCACATCAGATTGGCTTGCCAGATCAACCTGAGCACAACAGACAAGTCAAAAAGCAGAAGCGGCAAGAAACGAAGAAGAAGGCTTGCTGAATATAAGCAGACAAGTAAGCAGGATGTTTCAATGCCATCAAATGAAATAATTTTCTCTGATGATGAAAATGAAGAACAAATAGCTGATGCTCAAGATGGAAAGGATGGAAGTTATGGAGTGACATTAGAAATACCAAGCACGTCTTCACTTCCAATAAAAAGCCAGAGTACAACACATTAGAAATACCTAATGTTGCTATGCATAGCATCAGATATGGTGTTGGCCTGCGTGCCACAGCTGCCATCACCACTGCTGCCTTTATGGATGCTGGCTTGATCACTGAAGAAGACAAGAGACTTGTAGTTGATCACAATAAAGTCAAGAGGGCCCAAGAAAAGTTATGAGATCCCTGGATCAGGAATTTGATGATCTTTGTAAGAAGGGTGAAATTGAATGCATCTTCTTTGACGGCCGTCAAGATACAACTAAAGTTATGCTGAAAGCAGACAATTCAGATCGTCAGTTCCCAGCATCATCAAAGAAGAGCATTATTCTGTGTGCAGTGAGCCAGGTGGAAGATATCTCTACCACTTCACTCCTGAGAAAGGCTCAACGAGAAAAAAACCTGCTGAAGTTATTGCTGATAATCTTGTAGATTTCATGAAGAAGAAGGGCATTGATAAAAGCCTGCAGGCCATTGGAGGTGATTCTACAAATGTTAACACTGGCTGGGAGGGTGGTTCCATGCATTGGGTAGAGGTCAAGCTTTGCCGTAAGCTGATCTGGTTGGTTTGTGCCCTCCACACTAACGAGTTACCCCTGCGACACTTGATCACAGCACTGGATGGGAAGACCTTGTCTAACAACAGTGGACAGGTAACATTGGCAAGATGCTAGACACTGCAACCGAACTTGAAATTGATCCTTCATTCACCAAACTCTCAATTGGAGAGCCTCTTACTTCACTGAGTGACAATGTCGTAAAGGATCTCTCTACTGATCAAGCGTACGGGTATAGGATCACACAGGCAATAAGGACAGGAGAACTTCCCACAGATCTGGCCCTTCTTGAAATTGGTCCAGTGAGCCATTCAAGGTGGTTGACAACAGCAAACAGGCTTTGTCGCATATGGGTTTCAAAACATGGCCTTAAAGGCAAAACCCTCAACAACTTAGACTGATAGTGGAATACATTGTTGGTGTGTACTACCCTGTTGGTTCAACATCAAAGTAAAATACTCTTGGGTGGAAGGCCCACGCCACATCTTGTTCCAGCTGCGGCTAGTTAGGCTGCAAAAGAAGGCTGTAGTGGATGCTGTTTTGCCAACCATCAAGCGCTCAGCATGGTATGCATTCAGCGAAATGATAATCCAGACACTCTTGTGCTCAGATGACAGTGAGGAGAGGAGAGCTGGTGTCCAAAAGATTGTTGACATGAGGGGTGGAGATGATGACACACTTGGAGATCTTTCTGTACGTCCCAGGAAGACACCTTCCATCAACCCCAGTGCTTCTTCCGTGTTGGCTGACAGACTGGTCTGACGGGTATTTGAACCTCCTTTGACATGTAAACTGACTACAGCGGAAGTAAAGAAGTTCTTTGACAAGCCTATGCAAGTTCCACAGTGGCCCGGTCATGCTCAGTCAATAGAGAGGTGTGTGAAACAAGTCACAGAGGCAGCAGGCAGGGTGTATACACATGAGAAACGTGAGGGCTATATCAGAGGCCAAGAAGCAAGTCGGCGGCTGATGTCCAAGAACGATCAAAGCAAGACTTGATGAAACTTGTTGTTTAAATATTTTTTTTACTGATGTCATTACTTTCTAATGTTGTTTTATGATTACAAGGATATGTTTTATGATTACTAGGATATGTTTTATGCAGAGAAACTAAAATTTTTATAGCATTAACTGACATTTTGAGAAGCTAAAATTATAAATGTTGTTTTCCGAGAGCAATTTATGTGCTTTCTAATCAAACGTAGATTTACCAAGCTAAGTATTGAGCAATCACAAAAATAATAGCAGATTTGAATTCTTCACATCCAAAAACATATTTTAAAAACCCCTCAGTGAAGGAATTGGCAAAAATTAATTTTCACCTCCCAAATTGACACACCCTACTGTACCGGCTCTGCAGTTTCTTCATCCCCACTCAGTTGCTGTCTCTGTACAGGGGTCTTGTCCGCCCCTGTATGGAGTATGCTTCTCATGTGTGGGATGGCTCCACCCACACAGCCGTACTTGAGCGGGTGGAATCAAAGGCTTTTCGTCTCATCAATTCCCCGCCTCTTACTCACTGTCTTCAATCCTTCTCTCTTCGCCGTACTGTTGCCTCACTCTCTCTTTACTATCGCTATTATAACGGACACTGCTTTTGGAACTCAAACTGCATGCCTCCTCCTTTAAGGAGAGCACCCAGCACCAGACTTTCTACACTTCTCATTCCTCTTCTGTTCAACTCTCTAACGCAAGGGTTAATCGGTATTTCCAGGCTTTCATCTACTCAACATGTCAACTCTGGAACAATCTTCTTCAATCCATTTTTCCCCCTGTCTCTGACCTCCAATCTTTCAAGCGCAATGTGTCTACGAATCTCCAAATCCCTGGACTTTGATTTTGGTTTTCTTCTTCTATGAGGGAAGGGGCACTTTTGCGGGCGTTTACCCTTAGCCCTTCCTTCCTGCATAAAAAAAGTGTTCTATGTTATGAAATTTTTGAAGAACAAATATCGTAACAGAATGACTGATGAAATTTTGACAGTTCTAATGAAACTGAAAGTTACTAAGTACATCCCTAATGTAGTAATGCTTAGTTAAGAATATTAATTTCTGTTTAATTAAATAAGATAATGTTTAATATAAATTTACTAAAAATTGTGATGATTACGATAAAGCATGTTTGTTAGTTTTAAATTGTTTAAAATGGGTACAGTTGGTAGTCCTGAACAGGGGCCCAAGAGAGCGGACTACCCTCAAAACGGAGTCAGTCTTCGAGGCAACGCGTTACGCGTTAGGTTGACGAAATGTAACGTAAAATTAATTTAGTGAGTGTCCCTCTCCGACCTAAATTATTATAATAGAATTTCATACTCGCATACCCCTAACTTAACTAAACCATTTTCGAAATTAATAAAACGTTCATAAGTGTTAAAAAAAGAGTGTTAATATACCCCCCTTCCCCCTTTGTTTTATAACGGTCTTTCAGAGTCAGGTCTAGGCGCGCTACCATGATATTTATACGATGCGGCAAAAAGAGTGTAGAGAAACAAAGTGATAAATGAAAGAAAGAGCCGATAGAGAATAAATAGAGATATAGTAAAGTAGAAAGAAGCGTAAATAATGAGAAGAAAGTAAATTAATAAAGACGATCACTACATCTGGTGGCGATCACTACATCTGGTGGCGAGCGGTGGTCTTACATCATATTTTGTGAGGCTTACCCACGTGCTAGTATTTCGATTAAAATTCTTAAAACCCGGTATAATAACCAATAGCGTTAATGAATATTTTATTTCGATTATTAAAATATCTAAATGCAAAGTTTACCCCGTTTGCAGGCAAATTTCGATTTTCATGCCTTAAAATTTCATTGTAAATAAAATTTAAAAATGGCGCATCGCCTTCGACATCCTTATAGCGTCCCTGACAAACTTCGCGCCTAAGAATTTAATTTGTTTTTTTTTCTTTCTTTTCGTGGGAGCTCGTTGGATTCTGAAATGTTCCCTTTGTTCCATCTTTCATCGTCCAGTTCCGTTGCTTTTCGTTTGTCCGACTCAATATTGCGAGTTATTATTACGTTAAATTTCGTTCATTCGGTTGGATAGGATATAGTTTTGAACATTATCGTGCTGCCTGAAGACTCAATTTTTCTTTTTTTTGTTCGTCTCTTCCACTGTATGCCTCTTTCAGCTTACTTTTTACTTTTGTGTTTAAAACTTTTGGAATTAGTAGTAATTGTAATATAATAATAACGATTAATATAGAAAAGATTTGTACGTAAGTCAAGTATGTTAGTTTAAATACAGTGATACACATTTTATATGGTCCTTTCAAAATGTTTTAGCGAAAATTTGTGAGAAATTTTCTGGGTTTCATTAGCAGATTTTTGATTATATTTCGATTGCCTATATATAATAATAGGTTTATTTTGTTTATATAGATTTACGGGCTTTTTGCTTCGCTCGCTTCGCGCTATATAGGTTAAGTTACAGTTAATTGACAGTCGAAAGGTAATCTTAAACATATTAAATTTGTCAGATTATAAGTCGCCGTATAGGATTGGGTTAAATTTCAAAATAAGTAGAATTCGTTTAACTGAAATAGAGAAATTGTGTTGTGAAATTTTTTATAAGTTTTTTTTTTGATTTTTTATATACTCATTAATTATATACTCATTAATTATATACTTACTTATTAACTAATACGTATTTATTAGTTATATATATAATTACATATATTTATATACTCATAAACTTTGGTAGGTAAGCTGGTTATTTTTTTCTCCTCTCTCTGTTTCTTTCGTTCATTTCACGACAATTCCGACATATTTGGTAAGATGGCTATTGTATTGTACTGAGGGATTTCTTGTAGGCCTATCGTAAAATATTGTTCGGAGATTAACCGTTACTACGGTATATGTCTATTGAGTAGTAAATTTTTAGTTATTTAACAAAATTTTAATTGGTTTAACATAAATAAGCATAGGATTTTTCTTTAATAAGCACAAATGTTATGCATAAAATTCTAAATTGTTCTTTCCGCGCATAACATTGAATTTATTAAATATAGCCCTAAAAGTGCAGCAGAAAATTTTATTTTTATTTTGACGGCCAAGGTGAGTTACGGTACACATATTTTACTAAATCTGGATATTATAATTTTTTTTTGAATTACAGAAATTTGTGTAGCAAATTCTTTTCATATACATTTTCTTTACGTTTTATAAATTCATTCAATAATCAAATTTATTTGTACAGGTAGGCCGATTTTTAATTCTTTCTTCCAGTTCAATGACAATGGTAAAATTTTTAGTTCAAATTTAGATTGTATTCTAAAAAGGATGTTTTAATTTGATATTTTAATTTGGGTATTAGAAATGAAAAATGTCTTTTTTTTAGTTCGAGCGTTTGCATGGAAAATATTACGAAATTATGTTAGGATATAATGCAAGTTTCATTCGGTTAGGGATATTTGTATAGAGGTTCGCTTACAAACAAAGCGACCGCTCTTAATTATGCAGTGTTGTTTTTGTTTACAGTGGATTGCGTGTATTTGTGAGTGCATATTATCTATTCTTATTTAGTATAATTATGCAAATTTTTAGTTTCAGTTGGAAACGATAAATTCCTGGGATTTTTGTGATTTGCAAACCATACTGGGGTTTCTGTTGAAGGAGAGAGTTGTATCTCAGATGTAATTTGCTAATTGCGAGTTCAATTCGTATGAAATTTGACGTTTCAAGTTGGAATTACTGTATTAAAATAATTTTTGGTAGTAATATTTAAATTTTCTTTACTTTTTAATAACTGTTTAGAAAATTATTATTGTTTAAACCTTCAGTCGGAGTTAACTAATGCATTTGAAACATTGACTCAAGTGTACACTCGGAAATGGAGCCTTATAGATAGCCAGTAACGTTTTTGTGGCGTCTTTGTGTGCTCCTCCTCAAAGCAAGAGGGTTCATGATTGTCAGAGAATGGATGACATGAAGTTTCTGGGGTTCATTTTTGTCTTTTGTATTTAGAGGTATTGAGGTGATTTCTGACGATAGTTTGAACAATAATAATTCTTAAATTATACTAACAGTTACTATGTATGGGCGCTTTTATATTTATACTGTACAATTTTGTTTAGCGTTTTATGACTTTTTTTATCTTCTCTGCTGTAACTGCCATAAGTGACCTTATTGGTAGCTAGATTTGATTAAATTTTTGCGAAATTTTTTATATTTTTTCCGTGAATTTGGCCAGAGCAAATGTGTAGTTATTGTTTCGAAGTGAGCTGTCGAGAAATTCGATAAATTAAATATGAAATGATAAGCAGTACGTACAGAAACGTTTCGAATAAACTTTTTTTTTTCAAAATTGCAAAGGCTCGGTTTGGGAGTCAACCAAGTTGAATCCGAGTTCCATAAAGTGAGTTTAGTCGACCGGATAGGTGATCGATCACCAATGAGAGAGAGAGAGAAGAGAAACCAAATGGCGCATGGACTTGGCGCAGGATGGTTTCGGAAGAGAAGAGAGGAACCGAATGCGCATGGACTTGGCGCAGGACAGTTTCGGAAGAGAAGAGAAATTTACGTGTGCAGGGTCTTGGCACACGAAAGTTTCGATCGAAGATGGTCTACTGGTATTTTTCGGGCAGTAGCTTGTCACGCTGCTCGAATGCTTCGCTAAATATGTGTCACAGCGCGCGGTAGACAAGCCACGAGAGCTTGAACGGGTGCCTACGACTGTACTGTCCATACAGACATACAGTAGGTTCGTTGGGAAACGGCCTACGGCGGAGTCATCGTTTGATTGTTGCCAGTAGAAGAGTCTTTCAGCTGGACGTAGGAAGAGCAGCGTTCACCGACAAAAGTGGAGATGAGACAAGGCGAGTTTCTTCATCGACTTCTAGAATTGCAAATTCCGTCCAATTCCAGCGCGTGGTCCCGCTTTCAGATATCTCCCCCCTGATCCTTTTAGAATTGGACGTCTCTTGTTTTTTTTTTCGCCATTGGAGAGAGAGCGGAACCATTATAGCGTGCTGCCCTGTTGCATGTTGATTGATGCAATCCCTTGCATTCTAGCGAAGTGAGCAGGAGAGCTGCGATTGAAAATTGAAATCCGTTGTCAGCGTGCGGAGTGTCATCTAAACAACGTCCAGCAAATAAATGTACTGATTATTATCTAATGAAATTATAAGTGAAAAGGGTCCGATTATTGCCCATATTTGTTGTGTTTTTCGTGAAATAGTATGTGCGCTCTTGGTCAGTATTTTATGTAAACTTTTTCTTATTTTTTTTCTATGTTGCCCTGATAGTAACTGTATAACTATAAAAATAATTGTTTCAAATGTAAAGCGATCGTTGATGAGAAATCGCGGGAATAGATTGTGAACTTGGGATTTGTGTAGTCACTGTAAGAAAATTTTCTGTTATTTTTTTTTGGCATGTATAGATTAGTTACAGGTTGTAATTTAATTATTAGAGTGAAATGTTATTTTATGCAAATGTGAAAATTATAAAGTTTTCGGTTTTTATAATATGATACAATATATGTAAGGAATTTGTCATCCTAATTATTTCTTGTCTATCTCTCTGAATTGTTAAAGAAAAAAAAAGAAAAAATTGCAAAATATGTAAGTTTGTTGAATAAATTTATTGACATTGTTAAACGATATTAATAAGTTTTACTAATGGAAAAACTTATATTCAAGCGGGTGATGCGAGTGTAGTAATGCTTAGTTAAGAATATTAATTTCTGTTTAATTAAATAAGATAATGTTTAATATAAATTTACTAAAAATTGTGATGATTACGATAAAGCATGTTTGTTAGTTTTAAATTGTTTAAAATGGGTACAGTTGGTAGTCCTGAACAGGGGCCCAAGAGAGCGGACTACCCTCAAAACGGAGTCAGTCTTCGAGGCAACGCGTTACGCGTTAGGTTGACGAAATGTAACGTAAAATTAATTTAGTGAGTGTCCCTCTCCGACCTAAATTATTATAATAGAATTTCATACTCGCATACCCCTAACTTAACTAAACCATTTTCGAAATTAATAAAACGTTCATAAGTGTTAAAAAAGAGTGTTAATATACCCCCCTTCCCCCTTTGTTTTATAACGGTCTTTCAGAGTCAGGTCTAGGCGCGCTACCATGATATTTATACGATGCGGCAAAAAGAGTGTAGAGAAACAAAGTGATAAATGAAAGAAAGAGCCGATAGAGAATAAATAGAGATATAGTAAAGTAGAAAGAAGCGTAAATAATGAGAAGAAAGTAAATTAATAAAGACGATCACTACATCTGGTGGCGATCACTACATCTGGTGGCGAGCGGTGGTCTTACATCATATTTTGTGAGGCTTACCCACGTGCTAGTATTTCGATTAAAATTCTTAAAACCCGGTATAATAACCAATACGTTAATGAATATTTTATTTCGATTATTAAAATATCTAAATGCAAAGTTTACCCCGTTTGCAGGCAAATTTCGATTTTCATGCCTTAAAATTTCATTGTAAATAAAATTTAAAAATGGCGCATCGCCTTCGACATCCTTATAGCGTCCCTGACAAACTTCGCGCCTAAGAATTTAATTTTTTTTTTTTCTTTCTTTTCGTGGGAGCTCGTTGGATTCTGAAATGTTCCCTTTCTTCCATCTTTCATCGTCCAGTTCCGTTGCTTTTCGTTTGTCCGACTCAATATTGCGAGTCATTATTACGTTAAATTTCGTTCATTCTGTTGGAGAGGATATAGTTTTGAACATTATCGTGCTGCCTGAAGACCCAATTTTTCTTTTTTTTGTTCGTCTCTTCCACTGTATGCCTCTTTCAGCTTACTTTTTACTTTTGTGTTTAAAACTTTTGGAATTAGTAGTAATTGTAATATAATAATAACGATTAATATAGAAAAGATTTGTACGTAAGTCAAGTATGTTAGTTTAAATACAGTGATACACATTTTATATGGTCCTTTCAAAATGTTTTAGCGAAAATTTGTGAGAAATTTTCTGGGTTTCATTAGCAGATTTTTGATTATATTTCGATTGCCTCTATATAATAATAGGTTTATTTTGTTTATATAGATTTACGGGCTTTTTGCTTCGCTCGCTTCGCGCTATATAGGTTAAGTTACAGTTAATTGACAGTCGAAAGGTAATCTTAAACATATTAAATTTGTCAGATTATAAGTCGCCGTATAGGATTGTGTTAAATTTCAAAATAAGTAGAATTCGTTTAACTGAAATAGAGAAATTGTGTTGTGAAATTTTTATTTTTTTTTTTATTTTTTATATACTCATTAATTATATACTCATTAATTATATACTTACTTATTAACTAATACGTATTTATTAGTTATATATATAATTACATATATTTATATACTCATAAACTTTGGTAGGTAAGCTGGTTATTTTTTTTCTCCTCTCTCTGTTTCTTTCGTTCATTTCACGACAATTCCGACATATTTGGTAAGATGGCTATTGTATTGTACTGAGGGATTTCTTGTAGGCCTATCGTAAAATATTGTTCGGAGATTAACCGTTACTACGGTATATGTCTATTGAGTTGTAAATTTTTAGTTATTTAACAAAATTTTAATTGGTTTAACATAAATAAGCATAGGATTTTTCTTTAATAAGCACAAATGTTATGCATAAAATTCTAAATTGTTCTTTCCGCGCATAACATTGAATTTATTAAATATAGGCCTAAAAGTGCAGCAGAAAATTTTATTTTTATTTTGACGGCCAAGGTGAGTTACGGTACACATATTTTACTAAATCTGGATATTATAATTTTTTTTTGAATTACAGAAATTTGTGTAGCAAATTCTTTTCATATACATTTTCTTTACGTTTTATAAATTCATTCAATAATCAAATTTATTTGTACAGGTAGGCCGATTTTTAATTCTTTCTTCCAGTTCAATGACAATGGTAAAATTTTTAGTTCAAATTTAGATTGTATTCTAAAAAGGATGTTTTAATTTGATATTTTAATTTGGGTATTAGAAATGAAAAATGTCTTTTTTTTAGTTCGAGCGTTTGCATGGAAAATATTACGAAATTATGTTAGGATATAATGCAAGTTTCATTCGGTTAAGGATATTTGTATAGAGGTTCGCTTACAAACTAAGCGACCGCTCTTAATTATGCAGTGTTGTTTTTGTTTACAGTGGATTGCGTGTATTTGTGAGTGCATATTATCTATTCTTATTTAGTATAATTATGCAAATTTTTAGTTTCAGTTGGAAACGATAAATTACTGGGATTTTTGTGATTTGCAAACCATACTGGGGTTTCTGTTGAAGGAGAGAGTTGTATCTCAGATGTAATTTGCTAATTGCGAGTTCAATTCGTATGAAATTTGACGTTTCAAGTTGGAATTACTGTATTAAAATAATTTTTGGTAGTAATATTTAAATTTTCTTTACTTTTTAATAACTGTTTAGAAAATTATTATTGTTTAAACCTTCAGTCGGAGTTAACTTATGCATTTGAAACATTGACTCAAGTGTACACTCGGAAATGGAGCCTTATAGATAGCCAGTAACGTTTTTGTGGCGTCTTTGTGTGCTCCTCCTCAAAGCAACAGGGTTCATGATTGTCAGAGAATGGATGACATGAAGTTTCTGGGGTTCATTTTTGTCTTTTGTATTTAGAGGTATTGAGGTGATTTCTGACGATAGTTTGAACAATAATAATTCTTAAATTATACTAACACTTACTATGTATGGGCGCTTTTATATTTATACTGTACAATTTTGTTTAACGTTTTATGACTTTTTTTATCTTCTCTGCTGTAACTGCCATAAGTGACCTTATTGGTAGCTAGATTTGATTAAATTTTTGCGAAATTTTTTATATTTTTTCCGTGAATTTGGCCAGAGCAAATGTGTAGTTATTGTTTCGAAGTGAGCTGTCTAGAAAATTCGATAAATTAAATATGAAATGATAAGCAGTACGTACAGAAACGTTTCGAATAAACTTTTTTTTTTCAAAATTGCAAAGGCTCGGTTTGGGAGTCAACCAAGTTGAATCCGAGTTCCATCAAGTGAGTTTAGTCGACCGGATAGGTGATCGATCACCAATGAGAGAGAGAGAGAATAGAAACCAAATGGCGCATGGACTTGGCGCAGGATGGTTTCGGAAGAGAAGAGAGGAACCGAATGCGCATGGACTTGGCGCAGGACAGTTTCGGAAGAGAAGAGAAATTTACGTGTGCAGGGTCTTGGCACACGAAAGTTTCGATCGAAGATGGTCTACTGGTATTTTTCGGGCAGTAGCTGGTTACGCTGCTCGAATGCTTCGCTAAATATGTGTCACAGCGCGCGGTAGACAAGCCACGAGAGCTTGAACGGGTGCCTACGACTGTACTGTCCATACAGACATACAGTAGGTTCGTTGGGAAACGGCCTACGGCGGAGTCATCGTTTGATTGTTGCCAGTAGAAGAGTCTTTCAGCTGGACGTAGGAAGAGCAGCGTTCACCGACAAAAGTGGAGATGAGACAAGGCGAGTTTCTTCATCGACTTCTAGAATTGCAAATTCCGTCCAATTCCAGCGCGTGGTCCCGCTTTCAGATATCTCCCCCCTGATCCTTTCAGAATTGGACGTCTCTTGTTTTTTTTTCGCCATTGGAGAGAGAGCGGAACCATTATAGCGTGCTGCCCTGTTGCATGTTGATTGATGCAATCCCTTGCATTCTAGCGAAGTGAGCAGGAGAGCTGCGATTGAAAATTGAAATCCGTTGTCAGCGTGCGGAGTGTCATCTAAACAACGTCCAGCAAATAAATGTACTGATTATTATCTAATGAAATTATAAGTGAAAAGGGTCCGATTATTGCCCATATTTGTTGTGTTTTTCGTGAAATAGTATGTGCGCTCTTGGTCAGTATTTTATGTAAACTTTTTCTTATTTTTTTCTATGTTGCCCTGATAGTAACTGTATAACTATAAAAATAATTGTTTCAAATGTAAAGCGATCGTTGATGAGAAATCGCGGGAATAGATTGTGAACTTGGGATTTGTGTAGCCACTGTAAGAAAATTTTCTGTTATTTTTTTTGGCATGTATAGATTAGTTACAGGTTGTAATTTAATTATTAGAGTGAAATGTTATTTTATGCAAATGTGAAAATTATAAAGTTTTCGGTTTTTATAATATGATACAATATATGTAAGGAATTTGTCATCCTAATTATTTCTTGTCTATCTCTCTGAATTGTTAAAGAAAAAAAAAGAAAAAATTGCAAAATATGTAAGTTTGTTGAATAAATTTATTGACATTGTTAAACGATATTAATAAGTTTTACTAATGGAAAAACTTATTTTCAAGGGGGTGATGCGAGTGTAGTAATGCTTAGTTAAGAATATTAATTTCTGTTTAATTAAATAAGATAATGTTTAATATAAATTTACTAAAAATTGTGATGATTACGATAAAGCATGTTTGTTAGTTTTAAATTGTTTAAAATGGGTACAGTTGGTAGTCCTGAACAGGGGCCCAAGAGAGCGGACTACCCTCAAAACGGAGTCAGTCTTCGAGGCAACGCGTTACGCGTTAGGTTGACGAAATGTAACGTAAAATTAATTTAGTGAGTGTCCCTCTCCGACCTAAATTATTATAATAGAATTTCATACTCGCATACCCCTAACTTAACTAAACCATTTTCGAAATTAATAAAACGTTCATAAGTGTTAAAAAAGAGTGTTAATATACCCACCTTCCCCCTTTGTTTTATAACGGTCTTTCAGAGTCAGGTCTAGGCGCGCTACCATGATATTTATACGATGCGGCAAAAAGAGTGTAGAGAAACAAAGTGATAAATGAAAGAAAGAGCCGATAGAGAATAAATAGAGATATAGTAAAGTAGAAAGAAGCGTAAATAATGAGAAGAAAGTAAATTAATAAAGACGATCACTACATCTGGTGGCGATCACTACACTAATGTCCAGTCGCTAAATTTAAAGTTACAAACTCAAAACTAACATTAAAACTATAAGGTACAGTGGTTTCTGTTTTGCAATAATAACATTCAGTATGTTTGTTCCAAATATTAATATTATTGCTAATACAGGGGGGGGGGGGAAACAGTAGTAATTAGTAGTACTGATAATAGCTAATTATGTACCTACTTTCGCATCACCCTGTATAATATCTTTATTATTAGTAGTAGTATTGTTTTATTTTTTACTATCATTTAATTATGTATTTATCACTACTCTGTATAAATGTAAAAACAGTATTTATATGACTTAATGTGGCTCTCAAGCTATTAAGGGTTCCCGACAACCCTGGATTAGACTAATAAATTATTTTTTAATTTAATGAAAATATTGAAGAAATTTCAATTAAAACCAGAAATAAGTACAGAATAATAAATAAATAAAACAATCATATAACGAATTATCGACAACGGTCGAAATGCAAACTCGTTTATTTGTTCATTTTAATGTGGATAAATACACATCCATTTTTACATTCAAATCACTTCAAACTATTTAATTTTCAGCATCGAACAACATCGGCTTCAAAATTCATTGTTCAAATACAGTCGCGATGCGTTCTGTCAAATCATTTAGAGTTTTATTTACTCTACATTTACGATGCATTAATTACTGTACATTTACTCTACATTTACTGTACATTAATTACTATGCACTTACTGTACGTTACTTATTGTACATTTACCGTACATTAACACCTATCTTTAAGAAAGGCGATAAAGGTGCGGCGAGAAATTATAGGCCAATCATTTTAACGTCTGTTGTAGGTAAGCTACTGGAATAAATAATTAAGGATCGTACAGTCGAACACTTAGAATTGCATAACTTGGTTAGAAATACGCAGCACGGTTTTAGGCGAAGGAAATCTTGCTTAACTAATCTTTTAGAATTTTTTCAAATTGTGGTTGAAGTTTACGATAGTTATCGGGCGGTAGATGTAGTGTATTTAGATTTTCAAAATGCGTTTGACACCGTACCGCACAAAAGAATCATTGAAAAAACTAAGGCTCATGGAATCAGGGGTGTAGTAATAAATTGGATAAAAGAGTGGTTGCGAGGTAGGAAACAGAGGATGGTCGTTGATGGAGCGGAGTCGTGTTGGGCTAATGTAGCGAGCGGCGTTCCTCAGGGTTCTGTATTGGGCCCCTTCCTTTTTCTTATATATATTAACGATTTAGATGTCGGCCTAGTCAGTACAGTTTCAAAGTTTGCGGATGACACGAAGTTGGGTGGTAGGGCGATTAATGACGAAGATAGAGGTAAAATCCAGGAAGATCTGAATAAAATCGTTGATTGGTCAGTCACGTGGCAAATGAGATTTAACGTCGATCAGTGCAAAATTTTACATATAGGTTCACGTAACAGTAATTTTGTGTATAGTATGTCAGGGAAGGAGTTAACAAGAGTAAAGCAGGAAAAAAGATTTAGGAGTTATAGTCACTGGTGACTTAAAAGTAGCGAAAGAAAGTACAGCAGCGGTCAATAAAGCGAACAAAGTGCTAGGTTTTATAGCTAGGAATTTTTAGTACAAATCGCGCGATATTATTGTTCCTCTTTATAAATAACTAGTTAGACCCCATTTGGAGTACGCGATCCAATTTTGGAATCTGCATATGCGAAAAAATATCGACAAAATCGAAAGAGTTCAAAGACGAGCAACTAAGATGATTCCGTCGCTTAGTTCGAAGTCGTACGAGGATAGGCTTAAGGAGTTAAAATTGACTACACTCGAGACTAGGAGGCTAAGGGGTGATCTAATCCAGGTTTTCAAAATTATGAATGGGTTCGATAACGTACATAGAGATAGCTTTTTCGAAATATCTCACTATAATAGGACTAGAAATAACGGGTGTAAGTTGACAAGTAGAAGGTTCGAGACAGCAGTTGCCAAAAACTTTTTTACGCATAGAATAGTAAATAGCTGGAATAGTTTGCCGGTAAAAGTAATTAGTAGCACGTCTAAAAACATGTTTAAAAATCGATTAGACGCATATTTTGATAGATTGGGTATAGTTTAAGGTAGTAAAATTAAGGCTTTGTGGTTCAGAACCCACGTAAAATTGTAGGTCCTCTCCGCCACCACAGAGGACATGCACAATACACAATTACGAACAGAGTTAGGTAGACCAGCCATGAGTGGATCCTAGGGTCTTTGTTGGTCTGAAACATTATAACATTATAACAGTAATTACTGTGCATTAATTAATGTACATTTACTATACATTAATTAATGTACATTTACTATACATTAATTAATGTACATTTACTTATTCTATATTCTGGCGTAAAGTTTTCATTTATCAGAATGAAAGGATCTTTTAAACTATTTCCCCCCCAACCCAACATACTCTTTTCAACAATCACCACCCCAATGTTGATCTTTTCAACTATATCCCTCCCTAAAGTTTAAACTCTCCAAATTAACCAAAATAAGATAAGAAAACAATAACAACAAATTTTTTACATAGGTCATAGGATGAAATTTAAATGCCCGGTTAGGTCAACTGTACGCCCTTGACGATTGGTTAGGACTAGTCCGCAGCATATGTGGTCACTCTTGTTACCAGAACGTATAGGTTTTATTGTTATTCAAAACTAAATATTTTAGTAACTAGTCAATGAAATGACACACATTTTGGGTTCCTTTCTCAACAACTAAATGACATCTATATATAAACATGTAGAAACATTTATAGAAACGAGGCATTGTAGTACAATTTATATTATTATTTCTGGTGGACCTTAAGGTACCATCCGTCATTAAAGGGTTAAAAGACCCAAATGAAATAATAAGAAGGAAAGGCAACAAAGGGGGATACAAAGAACTAACGGGATTCGAACCAGCGACCTTCGCGTGGTTTCAAAGTTTTCATCATATTTAACGGTGGTTATTGTACTTAACAAACATTTATACTGAAACAATAAATTGGAGCTGCCACGTGAGTTGAGTGTTCATAGTGTAATGTTACACTTATTTACATTAAGGGAAATTGGGTGAAGAGGAAAATGTATCCGAGAGATCGAGTTCATAGTTTTCCTGAAGTATTTTCAGATACATTCTGCGTAAAATTTATGATGATAAACTTCTTAGTATAGTTTATAATTGCATGGATGTATTCGTACATCGTTTTCCCATCATCGTCCCAGCTATAAATACGATAATTACCCAAATTTGGCCAAACAACACGGTATACCACGTGAGCAAATTTCGCGTTACATTTAACGAGCTATCGAAATACACTTCCGAGATGTCTCCGTCAGATCAATACACGTCTCTTCAGGAAATCTGAAACTATTCGTTAAGTTGGAAAATAATTTTTAGCAATAATTTTAGGGTATTTCCGATACAACTCATTCAGAAAAGAACACTTAGCGGGGATTCACTTTTATTTAATAATTCAATGAACAAATTCATCTGATTGTTTTAGATTTAACTTCCTTCCTGAGTTTGTTCTTCTGTTCGAAGAGACGAACAACGACGACTTCGAACGATAGAAAACCGGCAGCGGAAAACGGATAAAAAAAAAATGGGTCGAAACTCACTGACACCAACAAGCGATATGTCTCACAGTGATTTTATAAAATGGCGGTATTGGAATATCAAATCTACTTTAAATGGTTCAGTAGGTTTGTTGATGGTGCCTGAGCCTGAGAGAAATTTCAAGTTAAATAATTCCAGCAGATGGTTATTTAACTCTTTAAGGCCGAAATGTCTTGTAGGATTAAGTTATCACTGCGTTTATTTGAAACGCTCCCAATTTGTACCAATCGTCGTGAAAGGGTTAACCCTTTGACGATCGGTATATGTTTCTTTGAACTAAAAAGTGTAAGTTTTACTGTCACTCAAAATTACTGTAGATATGTTAGTGACTATAGCCACTTAACTGACCCATTTTGGTTTCCTTTTCCGACAACTAAACGGTACTTATATAAATATGTAGACGTATTTGTAGAAATGTTACATAATTGTACAATTTATATTATTACTTCCGTTGGAAGAAATATGTCCCTTGAACCTCAAGGACATATAACCTAATTTATCACTGCACATATTTTCAATTTATCACTGCACAAATTGAAATTATTACTACGCAAATTGGTTATCACTGCACACTAAAATTAGGTATGCCCTACAATGCTGTTTATAACTATACCAAAATAAATTTTTATAAAATACGAGTAGTATATTTTCACAGCATCAATTTGCATAAAATGTATTGTACGTACAGTGCTTACAAGAAGACTCACGCTTCTATCTCGTCGCAAGCTAGTCTGTTAGGTATAAAATGGGCGGTCCTTATGGCAGCGGAGGTGTGTTCGGATTGGTGCACATAACTGCTCTAACACAATCAATGACGTCCATTATTACGTCACTTCTGCTACATTTTAGTGTTTAAAATACAAATGATTAAGAAGCAGAATGGAGCAAGTTTCGGGATGTTGGGATGGTTATGGAGCAATCCTAGTCATCATAATATTAGCTGGGCATTACATTATACCGTCTCAATATATACTGTAGAGTGTAGACTATAGAGAACGACTAATTCAGCAAATATCCCAAATCATGGCATGATACCTAAGTTATTTTGACGCAGGTCTAAATTATTTGCTCAAATGCAATTATTGATATTAAGTAATTGTTGGGAATTGTTGTCAATATTGTTGTTTGTGATATATATCCTACGTGAAGAATCTAATGACCAAATTCCTCAGTGAACCTCTCACGCGCTCGCATTTCGAGGAAGTCACGGTCGTCTCACTAATAGGTAGTTTATCCATTGTTTTAAGTGGTAACCTATTAAACGAACTATGTTAAACCTATTCCATCTTATGAAAGTCATTAGTCTAAAGCAAGACTGGTGGGCCGTGAATCAGAGAAATTTGCATTTGATTTGTTCATCGTACTTATTACGTAATACAGTATACTGTGTATAGTATATATAAGAGTTTATTGGTAGCATATCATATGACAATTCCCATAAACATGTGATGACCTCGATGTTGCCAGTTTTTATTTTTTCCTGAAACGATTACCTTCTCATAGTTTGTTTCAACAATGCATATATTGTCATCTCCAGGAGCTTAGACATTGCAAGAAAAGATTCTAACTAAGGATAAGTAAAGTTCTTTCATGGTCACAATATATACTTTTATAGATGTCAAACATAAAAATATAATAAAATTCTATATTAACATAAATATATATTCAATACACATTTACGTCATGGCTTTAACATCAGTATTTCGTATAGCTTCCTCCGGCATCAATAATTTCTTGCAATCGTTGCGGCATAGAAGAGGCCAGATTGTAGGGAATGTTTGGTGTTCGGCGTAAGCTCTCCCAACTATTCCTCGTGTGAGCTAAAAGTGCTTCAAATGTTCTTTCATTGCGTTGCTCCCATTCGTTAATCATTATTGCCCAAAGGTTTTCAATCGGATTCAAATCAGGAGAACGTGGTGGCAGAATTAGATTAATAATCTCTGGGTGATCTTCGTACCACGCTCTCACAACGTTACTCCTATGAATGGGACTGTTATCTTCCATTAAGTAAAATGGTTCCGGTGCTGGAACCAGATACGCACGAACACTGGATAGCAGCACCTCTTCCAGTATCTGGCAATATTGCTGTCCAGTAAAGCGTCAATCTACTTGAGTCAATTCTCCGTCACCATAGCCAGCCATCCAGCCCCACACACCGAGATTGATGTGAACACTACGTTTGCTCGGGAAAAACATTTCCTTCTTCATAGCGTTTTCCGCGCTGCCTCCAACAATGCAGGGAACCATGACTATCTGTTGAAAATGTTTTTTCGTCACAGTATACAACTTTTCTCCAGAATTCTTCCTCCTGCGGCAAGTATTGCAAGGCAAATCCCATCCGCGCTTCTTTATGCTCAATCGTCAATGCAGGTTTTATAGCTGGACGGCGAGAAAAATACCATGCCTCGTGAAGTCTGTTGTTCACTGTATTTGCGCTACAACGAAGGTTCAGGTGTCTGTAAATATGCGTCGCTGGAACAAACGGATGCTCTCTGGCATGATTAACAATCGCAGCATCTTCCTCTTGAGATGTTGAACGCGGAGGACCAGACCTCGCCAACGTAGCGATTGAGTTTTCTGCTTCATACCGATGAATCCACCGTTCTACAGTGCTTCGATGAACGTCTAGTCGTCTTGATATTTCTCTTATTGGCACACCATATTCATGTAATGTCACCATTGCTCCCCGCATTGCTTGGTCGTCTCGTGGTGCACAGACGGCCTTTCCATCTTTGTGTAAATGGCTTATGTGAAGCGTGCTGGGACGATAAAGGAAATGAGGATACCATGCACCCCTTCTGAAATTGATTTCGGTTGTGAAGGGTACCAACCCTTCGAATGGTAATAATAACACTAGGGAACAACATTTTTGTTTCTTGAAAACTATTTCGTGTTTATTATAGAACGTTTGATGCTGATTCCAAATATGGTTTCTGAATTTTTCTATCACCCATAGTTTTCGAGAAAATAATATTTCCATTTACTCAGAGTTTTCCCAAAATATTAGTTAAAATTAAGTGTACTAATTTAATTTTACTTTCTTTTTTTTTCAGGTTAACTATATTTAATAGTATTTTTTGTATTAAAAAAATATAGCTATTTAAACAAACAGATTTTTAATAAAAAGAAAAAAAAATTTCAAGTTTTGCTCAAATTTTAAAATTTTTCATAGTAGAAAAAATTGGTTTTTCATTCCAAAAAGTTTTCCGTGATTTCAATAATTTTCCACCAGCATGAATCGAAACTATTAATCCCAGAGATACATTTTGCTACGTATGTGGAGAACTGACCATAATGGCACAGAGGAAGACAATGACCCCACTCGTGAAGAAGGCTTACGAACTTTATTTTGGATGTAAGGTAGGCGACCAAGACAAATCCTGGGCACCTCATATCTCATGTATTTCCTGTGCCGTCACTCTTAGGGGTTGGATTAAAGGTACCCGCAAATCTATGCCATTTGCCATACCAATGATTTGGAGAGAGCCCAAGGATCACCTAACGGATTGCTATTTTTGTATGACTAACGTTTCAGGATTCTCTGCCAAAAATAAACATAAAATTCAATACCCAAATCTTGCATCTGCCATGAGACCAGTACTACATGACGATGATAACCCAATTCCAACTCCCCCAAAGTCATGGACACTGGATGAAGAGTCTGAAGTTGAACCAATGGAAATTGATGACACTAAAGATACAGACTTTCAGCAACCTGAATCAAATAAATCACGTATGATAACGCAGGTTATGCTGAATGATCTCTTGAGAGATTTGGACCTTCCGAAAAAGAAAGCGGAATTATTGGGCTCCAGGTTACGTGAATGGAATTTGCTGGCAAAAGATACAAGCATATCGGCGTTCCGCACTCGCCAAAAAGATCTGATGCAGTATTTCTCCTCATCAGGTGGTTTATGCTACTGTAATAATGTAAATGGACTGCTGTCAGCTCTCGGTCATGAGCACAAATCTGAAGATTGGCGTTTATTTATTGACTCTTCGAAGCTAAGCCTCAAGGTTGTACTACTTCACAATGGAAATAAATACCCTTCCATTCCTGTAGGGCACGCTGTCCACATGAAGGAATCTTACGAAAATATGAAACTCATCCATCAGCAGATTAATTATGACCAGTTTCGTTGGTATATATGTGGGGATTTAAAAGTCGTCGCGCTTCTTCTGGGAATGCAGCTCGGTTATACGAAGTTCTGCTGCTTCCTTTGTGAATGGGACAGCAGAGCCAGAGATTCGCATTATTTTGTAAAGGATTGGCCACTTCGTCAAAAATGTATCCCAAGACTGAAGAATGTGTCTCATGAACCCTTAGTTGACCCCAAGAAAATATACTTATCGCCACTTCACATCAAACTTGGCATCATGAAAAATTTGTCAAAGCAATGAACAAGGAAGATGAGGCATTCAAATATTTGAAGAAAAAGTTTTCACGACTTAGCGATGCAAAGATAAAAGAAGGGATCTTTGTTGGTCCCCAAATCAGAGAGCTCATGAAAGATCAAAAGTTTGATGATGCCTTGAGAGGAAAAGAAAAAGTGGCATGGGAGGCCATGAAGAATGTTGTCACAAATTTTCTAGGGAACATCAAAGCCTCTAACTATGAAAAAATAGTGCAGGACATGATTGAAGCATATAGGTTATTGGGATGTAATATGTCACTAAAAATCCATTTCTTGCACTCCCATTTAGATTTCTTCCCTGAAAACCTCGGCGACGTAAGCGATGAGCATGGAGAAAGGTTCCACCAAGATATAGCTACTATGGAGAAACGCTACCAAGGGAGGTGGGATCCGGCAATGTTAGCTGATTACTGCTGGACATTGATGCGAAAAGCTCCTAATGAAAACTACAAGAGAAAATCAGTGACAAAAAGTTTTAAGAAGACTATTTTAAATGCCAATCTGCCACTAATATAATTTTTATGAAGTATTTTTACTAACTTCTATACACTTTTTGAATAAATATTAAAATACAAATTTCTCAGTAACCTTGGGTGATAAAGAAATTCTACGGCTTTATTCGGAATCAGCGGAAAAAATCCTATAAGACCGACCTGTTCACGTCCAAGAAACAAAAAAGAAGTTAAAATTTGTTCCCCAGTGTAATCAGCCAATTTCCTATTTTGTTGAACATATGCATAAAAAATTCGTCTTAAAAGCCAAGGACCCAAAGATTGTCAGCAATAGTTTATATCCCAACTGAATATAGTCAGCCATCAACAGTATAATCTATTTTTTCCATAACTACTCATGACTACTCTGTCATAGTAAATAACCTTATTATGACTTAGGTAGTAGTGGTAATTCTGAGTGGCGGCCTCTAGCCACATACGTTGAAACCTATCAGTGCGTCTAAGACCAACTCTTCTGTTCTGTCAATTCATTGTTAGTTTAAGGTATTTTGTCTTTGTCTTTCTAGGTCTAGGGCATTAAAAAAATATTTGAGTTTGTGTTTAGCATTTCCTCCTCCCTTCGTAATTCCCCACCCAACCTCGTTTCCTTCGACATAGCAACGTTTACCTCCATCCTCATTCCACTTCCTTCATTAAACCTATTATCGCTTTTACTGTCCTTCCTTCCATCCTTCAATGCCACGTTCTTAAACCTAGCACATAAATTATATAATATGGAATCTAACACCTTAGATCTCTACGCATTCATGTTACTTGAAGACGCCTGTCTTAGGGGAATCTAAGTTTGAGAGTGGGCTTGAGGGGTAGTCTATAGATTATTACAGATGACCTTGAACGCTCCAACTATTTAAAAATGATTATTTATTACGCACATCATATAGCATAATACACACATGAATTTAAGTATCTCTTACACTATAGGAATGGAATTGAATCCTACCAGAGTTAAAAAGTCGCAAAATATGATAGATTAGTTTGTATTAAGAGGTCACTAAGAGAAAAGGATTTGGAGTAGAGCGGAAGGCAGAGAGAGAGAGAGAGAGAGAGAGAGAGAGAGAGAGAGAGAGAGAGAGAGCGCTTTTAAATCACACCTTTTAAATGGTTTGTGGGTAAGGGCTTCACGTATGTTATTTTAGTCCATGGTAGTTTATGTGGAGGTGTTAACGTAACTTGCACTGGGGACTGTTAATTGTAAGACAACTACCATAGCTGGGACTGAGACACGTTATCCCCTGCATACTCTATATATATCTATATACAGTATGTCTCTATATATAAATAGATAGAGTGATCAACATAATGATAATGTGGACGTCATTGATGGGGTTAGAGCAATTATGTGCACCAATCCGAACACACCTCCGCTGCCATAAGGACCGCCCATTTTATACCTAACAGACTAGCTTGGGACGAGACAGAGGCGCGAGACTTCTTGTAAGCACTGTACATTACGTCGAAAATGCATAAAATATATCTACATGAAATATGTTTACATAATGTCAGATCATTTAGGTTATATTACGAAAAGTTGAGTTAAGGTGAACTAGGTTAGGTAAGGATAATTTAGTTTACGTTAGAGTATGTTACGTTGAGATGGCGTATGTTACCAACAGTGCTTGTGGAATATATAATGTAGACAAGCATAATGTTTGAGGTGAGCTTATAAGATTCCAATTATATTAACTCCTTGTAACACACACACACACGCACACACACATACACACACGATATATATATATACACACCTTTGGTTACCTTCCGCCCGAATTCTTCATTCTGACAAAGGTCAAGCTTTTTCACTCCACATTAGACCTACAATACCAGCAGCCCAGCGTCTTAACCACTAGGCTACTCAGGGTACCCATTTATCTACCAACCACTTTCTTTATTGTGTGAAAGGATGAACAGCTGGGTTTGGCTGCGCGCCGGCTGCCGTCACCGGGTCTCGATCCCGGGCCGATGGATTCGTAGTCAGCGACCTAACCACTACACCACCGAAGCGCATATATTTATATATGCACTATATACTGTGTGTGTATATATGTATATATACACACACTATATACTGTAAATATGTGTATATATGTATATATTATATATATATATATATATATATATATATATTATTTTTTTTTTATTTTTTTTTTTTCAACTGCAAAGAACACGCAGTATAATTAACGTAAAGAACGACGCTTGTATAGAAGACATTCCGCGCAAGATGAGGAGGGAGAACGAACAAATGAAAAAATGAGGTAACCACCCAGGAATCGAACCCGGGATCTTCCGATTGCCGGTCAAATATGATAACCATTACACCATGGGCCTCACTCGATCAGAAGTCCTAATTCTCCTACATACGCGCATAAACAAATAAAAAAAATGTATCGCGATACGATACAAGATACAGAAAATGTATCGCGATACCTGTATCGCGATACTTGTACCGCGATACTACGCCACCCTGCGGGCAACTGTACATGGTGATAGTCAGTGTCCGTAATTTAGTGGATAGCACCGTTTTCCTATAAATGAAGTAAAGACACTGAGGTCAGGAGTTCGATTCACGATAGTGTTGGTTAATAATAATTCAGAAGTTAATGCCAGCGAGGTTCCTCCTCCTTTCGTAAATTGGGTAAACGAAGTCCTTTGATTGGTTTCATCGTATTCCACTATCATTAAATGAAAAGTATTCTTGCGTGTACAGAAGGTTGACAAAATTAAATAGACACTACGATCATTGTCTTCAAAAACAAATGGCAAAGCTTATCAGTGGAATACCAGAACGTGTCAGCTTTACATAATGGAAAGAGGAAAGCAACACGAATTTAAATATATTGATTTAATAAATAAAAAACTAGAGAAAAACCGAAGGTGTTTAGTTACTTTTGTCACCGAAACACAAACTAGGGTGGGACTGGAAGTTGCAGGTGTGTTACTAAAACCTTCCCTGGTTCTCCCTTAATGTGTATACTATTTGATGCACATTACCCTGCATATATATATATATGCAGTTAAATGCATATATATATATGTATCGTATCGCGTTTTTTTTTGGCCCCGATACACCACCCTGGTTGCCCGCATATGTAATGTTCCTCGCCTTACAGGCGACTTCGTACATGTGGCAACGCCGCAGTGATAGTCAAGGTACCTCAACTGTGGTAAGGTAGGGTGGAGGGGGGACAACCAAGTTCAACAACATATAACACAGACATATAGTGTATATCTAAAGGACAATTAAGTGTACATTCATACAGGTAATTATAGTGAAATGTCTGTGTTCATAAAGATAAACAATTAATATGATCGTATACAGCGTTGAACTCCATGTAGTTTACGCGTCTTATACAGTAATAAGGTTCCATTATGATTGCTGCAAGTCTATGTGAACAGCTACCACAATACAATTTTTTATATACTAATGAATTTGAATCAAAAATAGACATTACACAACCAATTACAATTACATTACAATAGTTTATAATATTTAGAGATTAGCTAGTCGAGAAATCGAGAAAATGTAAATTTATGGACAACTTAACTTATTATGCTTTGCCATTTCTTTGAATGTAAAATATTTTTTATATAATTACACTTTGAAACGAGTATAAATTATCATAGTGGTTTTTGGTGTTCAATTTTCTGTAAATATAGATTTGTTTTGGAATGAAAATTTTAAAATTTCAAATAATCAGTAACAGAATCAGCTAAATTTGGCCGATGCCAATGCCCAAAATGTGGCCGATTCTGCCAATGCCGTTCAATCAGTACACCACTAGTTTTTATTGATTTTGTTAATTTTGAGGGCCAGGTTCTTTACTGGTAAATGTACCATTCAATTTGATGTAATAACGTGTTTTATAGATTCAATGACTCACACATGTTGTTTATACCCTCATGTAATCGCAAGTTTCTTTAAAAATATCATCTTATTTGTTAAACTT
The DNA here is from genome assembly GCA_023014485.1 of Bathynomus jamesi. Lineage (NCBI taxonomy): Eukaryota > Metazoa > Arthropoda > Malacostraca > Isopoda > Cirolanidae > Bathynomus > Bathynomus jamesi. The sequence continues at coordinate 262,936 of JAJOZX010001174.1, forward strand.
TAATACAAAAAATGTCTTATCTAATTTTTTTACAGATAAGATAGTATAATGGCTCCAAATACAGAAATTTCATACAAGAATAGGTTGAAAATTATTGTTCTCCATAAAGAAGGCAACACTCAAAGACAAATAGCTGCTGAAGCTGGAGTATCATTGTCTACTGTTTCCAAAACACTTTCTCACCACTCACAAACTGAGGCTGTGAAGAACGAAACAGGTTGAGGACGGAAGCGAAAAACATCTAAAAAGGATGATGAGTATATAATAATGATGAGCAAGCGTAAAGAAAGAAGACTGGTGGGTGGGGAAATAGAATGAGAGGGTGTGGAGGTTGGTTGTGTAATGTCTATTTTTGGTTCAAATTCACTAGTACATAAAAAGTTGTATTGTAGTAGCTGTTCACATAGACGTGCAGTAATCATAATGGAACCTTATCTACACTAATAATTGTGACGGTCGAACTGCCTGCGAACTTTCTTTCTTTGTTTCTTATGTCCGGCCAAACCACTGGCCAGATTTGGATGAGACTTAGGAGATAGGGGTAACTGAGGCTGGGGAGGAACATAGGCTATGTGGCGTCGGCCTCCGAAGTCATCTGAGGCCGCTGGAGGCCTCTGTATTCCGGATTGGTTGAATGCTAGTGACATTATAGACACGTCATAAAAGATAGTGACAAAATGGGCGGAGCTCTATCGTAGACACGTCATAAAATGGGCGGAGCTCTAGCATATATATATCAAAACCTACGGTAAAATTAGTGAATCCTCGGTTAGGTTAATTGAATTCCCGGTTAGGTCAACTGTACGCCCTTGACGACTGGTTAAGTTAAGTCGTGATAGTTTCGTTAAAACTAAAAAAATATCATGACTTAACCTAACCAATCGTCAAGGGCGTACCATTAACCTAATCGGGCATTCAATTAACCTAACCGGGCATTCAATTAATCTAATCGGGCATTCAGTTGACCTAACCGGCATTCAATTAACCTAACCGGGCATTCAGTTATAGGCTGTGGCGCGGCCTCCGAGGTTAAGTCGTGATATTTTCGTTAAAACTAGCGAAAATATCACGACTTAACCTAACCAATCGTCAAGGGCGTACAATTAACCTAACCAGGCATTCAATTAACCTAACCGGGTATTCAGTTATTGTAACTGGGCATTCAGTTACTCTAATCGGGCATTCAATTACTCTAATCGGGCATTTAGTTGACCTAACCGGCCATTCAATTAACCTAACAGGCAATCAAATAACCTAACCGGGCATATATATATATATATATATATATATATAGCGTTCAACTTCCACCCGAGCAACGTCGGGTCGCTCCGCTAGTTACTGTATAACAGAGCTGGGCACTTGCGGCATATTTTGCGGTACTGCGGTACTGCGGTACTACCAAACTACCAAACCGGTACCAAACTGGTACGCGGAAATTTGAATGCGGTAGCGGTACTGCGGTACTTTCAGCGATCCTTTGCGGTACTGCGTTATGCGGTCCCGGTTTGGTAGTTTGGTAGTACCGCAGTACCGCAGTACCGCAAAATATGCCGCAAGTGCCCAGCTCTGCTGTATAAGACTAGTAAACTAGTGTTGAAAAATAATCGAAACTTTACAAACCTGTTTTTAATCGATCTTTTTTTTGAAAACCGGTTTTAACCGGTTATGACCAAAAAGTATAGTAATTTTTAAAAGCCACAATTGAAAGGTACTGACTTTAACTCTTAACAAGCATAGCTTATCGCCTATTTTTTGGTCAAAAGAATGCAAAAATGCAGCATCATATGTATGCATATGAATAAGAAAATGACAACTTTGACATATTTTATTTTAGCCAAAATAATACATTATTCAAACAATTTAGATTTGAAATAATTTTTTAAAATAAAACATCTATACTTAGAAAGAAATAAACTTCTTTTGTAAAAAAATTATAAAGAATAAAAATAAAATTTATCTCTATTTTGGAAAAAACATTGAAATAAAATTTTTAATAAAAAACTTTACCTAGAAAACAGAAAATTGACTCTTCGTGTAAGAAAAATATATATTAATTTAGATTTTATCCCTATTTTGGAAATGACATCTTAAGAAACAAAGGGCATTAAGGGTCTTATACTGCAATAGGGCTTTAGTCGACTGACTCTACACTACAGCCTACATGATGAGACAAACTGAAGATCGAGTTGCCAGATAGGCAAAAATTATACTGAAGAGCAGTTGCCAGTTTGTCACAATTTAACGTAATAGGTAATGTATTCGAAGTTATTTTTTGTGCGCTGTAGCGCGTAGCTGCACGTTCGCGCAAGTTTGAGCCAAATAAAAATCAATCGATAAAACCGTTTTTTTCTTTCGGTTTTCGATTTTTAGGGGAATTTTACAAACCGGTTTTCAACACTATAGTAAACTACATGGAGTTCAACGCTGTTCACGATCATATTAATTGTTTATCTTTATGAACACAGACATTACAATATAATTACCTGTATATCAATGACAGCACATTCAGTTGTCCTTTAGATATACAGTACGGGTGTCAGGAAATGATTGCCCCCCCTGTAGAGCAAAAACTAGAAGAGATAGATAAAAACCGGTGAGACCACTTGAAAGAGCGTTAAAATCTGAATAAAAACCATTATATTCTATTCCTGTGATTTTAATTCTTACCATTTTTTTCCCCACAGAAACCATGGCATCATCTATTTTGAACGATTCAGAGAAAAAGCGAGTTCTTGACCGCATTCGAGCTGTCACATTTCGTGAAGCAAAGGAAGCTGGTGCAACTTTCATAACTCGACACTGGGTGGCTGAGAGATTAAAAAGATCAGAAGACTTTGTCAAAAGGAATTGGAATAAGAATCCTGAAGATTGTGAAACAGAATTTCGAGGAGGAAGACCGGAGAAATTATCTCAAGAATCGAAAGACATTGTGCTTGCTGCATCATGGCGCCGAAAGAAGAGCTGCTCTGAGGTAGCGAAAGAGATACTTATCCGTCGTGGTAAGATAGTCAATCGGCAACTTGTGCATCAATTTCGAGTTCGCTAAGGCTTGAGTGCTTGGCATGAAATAGCTAAGCCACGGAAGAGTGATCTTAATATTGAAGATCGGCTATGGTTTTGTGATTATCTTGAGGAATGGACGGAAGACGATTTCCTTCACTTGGTTGTCAGCGATGAATTCTTCGTTTATGTCTCCAGAAAACCAAATTTTCAGAATGATCGGGTTTGGGCAACAACTCCTGATGAAGTCCCAGACGACCAGAAGTATCGAGAAATAGTAAAAAATCCAGCATGTGTGGGTGTTTTCATTATGTTCTCTATTCGGAAGCTCATCTGGGTTATCAAACCAAGAGGAACCAGTTGGGATGGGCCTTATTTTCGAAATGTAATTTTAGCCCAACATGTAATTCCGTTTTTGAAAGACCCCGAGTGTGTTTTGGATGTTGAACAGGCAACCTTTCTTCACGACAAAGCCCCCTGTATGAAAGCACTTCCGACTCAACAACTGCTTAAGGACAATAACATTGTTTTTTTCGGAAATAATGAATGGCCTGGCAATTCTCCCGATCTTAATGTCTGTGAACATGTCGGATCCATCATGAAGGATCGGGTGGAGTCCTTAATGCTGGAACAACCCATTTAGAATCGGTATTCAACAGAAATTATGACTGCAAAGATCAACGAAGTCCTTGAAGAAATGAGTCATGATACCGATCTCTTTGAGACACTTCTGGGATCATACCCCCGTCGATTAATGGCCGTCAGAGCTGCAAATGGGGGCAACACCCGATATTAAAACAAGTGTTTTTTATTCAAAATTAAACGCTCTTTCGCGTGGTTTTGTCTGTTTTTTTCTATTCCTTTCAGTTTCTTCTGTACAGGGGGGGGCAATCATTTCCTGACACCCTTATATGTCTGTGTTATATGTTGTTGGACTCGGTTGTCCCCCCTCCACCCCACCTTCCCCCCAGTTGGGGTATCTTCATTATCACTGCGGCGTTGCCACATGTACGGAGTCATCTGTGAGGCGAGGAACATTACATGTGCGGGCAACTGTACGTATGATCACCTGACTGTATCCGATTCGGGAATTATTGGTTGGTTCTGGGTGTCGGTGCCTGACGAGGCACTTTACGAGGTGACTATGGAGAAAGTGAAGGCGTTGATGGAGGTAAAGAAGAATTCTGAAATTATCTTCATCTTGGAAATTCAAATAATGCAGAAATAAAGGGAACCCCGGGGCCGTCCTGTGGCAATGAGAAACTACAGAACTTCGGACCTTCTCTCATAAACAGAAAGAGAAATTATGCAGGAGGATATTAGTGATTACGATCAAATAAATTTTAACAAATAGTTAATAGTAATGGAAAGCCATGACCTAACTCATGTCAATTTTGAATCATGGTATAAATTACGCGAAATTATTGAAAATTTCAGGGATTTCATGAAATAACTAATTTTACAATCTTACTGTAACATATATAGGCGTGTTACATTTCTTAGAATGGATTGACATAATTATATAACGTTACATCAGTTGTTACAAAAGTTCTATGTAAATTATTGAGACAACAATACCGGGTGTCCGAGAATTATCTGTACAATTTTTGGCTGTTATTAAAAGTCAACCATGAAGTGTACAAATTCCAGTTTGTCCCATTTTACAGAGAAACTCATTAAGTTTTTTCTGATAACAGGTTTTGACAAGTTTTTTCTTTTTTGTACGCGGGTGACAGACATTGATGATTTAAAAGCAAGAATCACAGCTGCTATTGAGCGAATTGATGTCGATATGCTGCAGCGTACATGGCAACATTTGGATTATCGATTGGATGTTTTGCGAATCACTGATGGTGCACATATCGAATGTTTGTAACAACGTTACTTTAATAAAAGAAACTTTTGAAAATACAGATTCTAAATAATCTTGTTTAAGAATTTTACGTGTTATCAAGAATTTTATTAAAAGATGAAATTGTACAGATAATTTTCGGACACACTGGAATTTCTAAAAAACTTGTCAAAACTTGGTATCAGAAAAAACTTAATGAGATTCTCTGTAAAATGGGACAACACTGGAATTTCTACACTTCATGGTTGACTTTTAATAACAGCCAAAACTTGTACAGATAATTCTCGGACACCCTGTATATTTGATAACCCCAAGAGATTTCTCTAAACGAGGCATAGAATATAATGAGTTGATACTCTTGGGAGACGAACGCCATTACGCTAACTTATACTCTACTGTGTGAGTAGTGAGTACATGAAAAGGAGCTATTCGTATGTATATTTTCTGCAATTATGAGCGTTGGAGCGTTGCATCATCCCACAATTAGAAACACAGATGATCATATCAAAGTTCTATTCTCGAGTGACTGAGGAAACTTCTGAGAGACGACAACTTTAAATTTTAGGCAGAAATTCAATGAGTTTGAAGTTTTTCCAATCTTTGTCCCCATCCCCACCAAACCCCCTAGAAAACAAAAACTAATAATAAAAACCAAATTTTGGTAAGAAAATTGAATTACTGAATTATTTACATAATTTAATTATTTGTTTAGTTACTTTTAATTACTTTTTGAATTAATTAATGAGGTTCAAAACTTACTTTCTTTTCCTCTTTATGTGATGAAAAGAAGAGGAGATCGTTGTAAGAAACAATCATGATGGCTGCAGAAACTTAAAGTCTGTAAGTTTAGCAAAGCCCAAAGATTCCAATTTGAGCTCCCAAGTTGTAGGCAAGAGGATTAGAATGCGGAGTAAGATTTAGAAGGTTATAAGAAGTAAGGCGGTACGGTGGGAGGATTGGGGTGCAGATAAACAATGGTGTGGATGTTGTGGCTATGTAAGTATTTTTTAAGGTATTCTGTGCTGTAAGATTGTAATCGGAATGTGGTAATTTGATTAATGCGCAGACGAAACAGTGATTTCCAAAGTTTATGCACGGGATTACATTAATAAAACATTAGACAAGAGTAGTAATTTAAACTTTTTATTTAAGCATTTGAGTGAAATAGACAACAATAATCAATGAATAGGGCCAGAAACTGGCACAGCGCTCAGGCCAACTACTGTGCCGCATTGCTCTAACTTTTGTATTATTATTACCAGCATCATCCAGATTCGAACCCCCCCGACCTCAATATCTTCACTTGGCTCTTAGAGAAAAGATGTCTGTTATACTTTAGCAGGTAAAAGTGTTGAAATTGAAATTTCATTAAACCTAGTTTATTTTTACTCAATTGTCTCATGTCCATTTGGAAATGGAGTCTTTTACGTAACTTTGAGGAGCAGTCAGGAAGGCTATGTCTTCCGGGGACAACTTCAGACCGAAACTCTCATGTCCATTTCTTGTAGGATAAGTTATATTTGAAAGCGTTGTTAAATTTTAAAATAAAGTTTATACATAGCAATTAGTGCAATGGGATGCATTCGTCTGTCCCGAGCGCTGTGCCAGTTTCTGGCCTTTTTTACTTATTATTATTGACCCTTTCTTGAGCGATTTATGCTTAAATTTAAAAGATTTTTACCTTTTTTGCCTTTTACCATAAGAAGTAAAATCGCATAAATTTTATGGACGCTTTTTCGACCATACAGCATGAAAGGGACTCAAAGGGTCTCAGAAGGATAACTCAATCATAATATCTTTAAATCACGGAATATAAGAGTAAATATTAAGGAACCAACTTTATCTAAGTTACAGCAAACCAAATATACTGTATCCTAATGTAACCTACTGTATCCTAATTTGCTAAAACTGCAGAAACAGAGGCTTAAAGAAGGACTGCGTGACGAAACACAGCTTTTTCATATTTCTTTTTTAAAAATAAAAGTACCAGAACAAGAACGTTTTACGCTCTGTAAATTCGAGTTGATCCCCATTTTGATGAAGAAATGAGAAAACTCCAATTTCTTGCTAATTACTTCTGTACGAGAAACAAAATTAGAATGTCAATTTTTTCAAAATACATCAAGAAAACGTATCAAGCGGAGTGGAGCCTTGGCTGAATATAAATGCAATTTCTTTAAAATTCTAAACCAAAAGCATAGTCTTAGCATATATGAAGGTGGAATAGAATTAAACGTAACTCTCTCCTTCATCAGATGCCACAGGTAAAGACGGATGCTTCTGAAACGGCGGTTGTCGCAGACCGAAGCTGAACATTTATTTAAAAACAACCAACAAAAGTCTCTCTCTCTCTCTCTCTCTCTCTCTCTCTCTCTCTCTCTCTCTCTCTCTCTCTATTTTACTTTTCTTTTCCCATTCCTAGAAAAAATAAAAACGTTCGCAAACACTCGAGAAAAATCCAATTCGTTTTGGTTCAAAGGTTATGTTCTTTTCCTTATTTTTTCCTTCTGTCAACTCTGGTTTGGAGATCTCGTCGGCTGACCGACAATTCTGATGAGGAAACGGCAAATACTGAGAATGAAAAGAAAATTTTAACAAGATAACAGCTGTTGGTTAAAGGCTCCATCCACGATTTGACTTCCTTCAACTCCGATTGTTATGTTCGTATTTAGTTACATTATTTCGTTTGTAAATTAAAACAACTCTTTCTATGTCTCTCTTCGTTTTCTTACTTCTTTCTTTACACACACACACACACACACACACACACACACACACACACACACATTTATTTATTTATATATACACACCTTGTTACCTTGGTTTTGCTTCCGCCCGAATTGTTCATTCTGACGAAGGTCAAGCTTGTCACTCCACTTTAGACCACAGTTTAACGTGGAAGTCCAACTACGCCCCACCACGGGCGGTCAGAATTACAAAGTCCTCGCCCGGACTCGATCTCACGATCTCTCGATCAGCAGCACAGCGTCTTAACCACTAGATTACCCAGGGTGCCCATTTTTCTACCAACCAATTTTTATTGTGTGAAAGGATGAACAGCTGGGTTATAATAGGAAGCCCGCTGCGCCTTGCGCAGCAAAACCCCCCGAAACACAAACTAGGGTGGGATTGGGAGTTGCGAGTGTGTTACTAAAACCTTCCCTGATTCTCCCTTAATGTGTATACACTAAAGTTGATGCAGATTACTCCAGCAGTTTATAGGTATATAAATGAACATAGAACAGACAGACATCTTCATCATAATCATTATCATCATCATGATAAGGAACAACAGGAGCAACAGGAGTCTGTTGACGAGTCTGTTGACGATTGATGCCAGCTTGTAATATGCCAGCGTGTGATATGCTAGCATTAAATTTATATTATTAAAAAAAAATTAGACTAACACAAACTTAGATGTAGCTCGTAACATAAATTAACCCACTTTTTGTTATACTCTTCATACTTTTTTTTCCTTTTCTCATCCTCTCTTTACTTGCATGTTTGTAGTTTGCATGGTATGACAGTGTTTCTTTAAGTTAAGACTGTGTTTACATGGTTTGTAAGCGTTCTTATTTTACTTCTTTTCATCTTTCACCCCTTTCCTATTCTCTTCGACTATTTTTCCGACTTGTCGGCAGTGGCCGGCGGATGATGATGGTGAGTCTTTCTCTCTCTTTTTCTGAATGAATGTTAACCCACGAATGATAGGTTTTGCTACTTACTTAACCCCTTATTCTATCCTTTTAACTCTCTATTCTCTTCTTTTAACTCCTTATTCTTTTCTTTTAACCCCCTACTCTCTTCTTTCTCTCGGGCTAAACTTAGAGTGGATCCTAGGGTCTTTGTAACCTTAGCTTCTGTAGATCTGTAGATCATCTATTATCATTATTATCATATATATATATATATATATAATATTATATATATACACTAAAGGTCGTACAAAAAGTAAGAATCCATTTACAAATGGATAGATAATATTTAAAAATTATAATATTTGTTAATAGACATTTTTTTCTTCTTTTTTTCTGTTCATACGAATAAGATTTTAATGACTTAATTTGTGTCATCGGAGTCATAAAATATTCTCTCTATATCGTCGTATATCATTTTATATCAATTATATATGTATATATTTTATAATAATTCATATTAATTTTATATCAATTCTCAGTATAACTTAAGAATTATGACTAAATTTAAAGTCTTCTTTTACGAAATGTAATTAAAAATGTCTATTTTACATGCAAAAACCTAATAATTTCATGACAATGTAGTATATCTGCCTACGTCTCTACAATTAGACAAAACTTTTTTTAAATCCATGAGAAACACTAATTTGTATATGGGAAATAGACACTTTTAAAATCTTTTCTATTGGTTCATAAGCAACCGAGCCCTCTTCAAGGGAAACCCAGTCACTAAAAATCTGGCTAACACATATTGAGATTAGTGGTTAATCGAAAGGGATCTCTACCTTAAAGGTAGTCAGTAGTCAGTTCGACTTTACTTCCACGTAGAGATTTTGTGATATATATAAACTCCTGCCCAGTTTAATTCGGGGAAATCTGATTAATTTTTTTGGCTATGACACTCTCCTCTGTAAATAATGAGTTTTTGTTCACTATTCTTATGAATATATATATATAATATATATATATATAATTATATATACTGTATATATAGGGTTACGTAGTGGCCGATGTCGTAACACCGCTTCTCGGAGATCAGCGAAGTTAAGCGACATTCGGTCTGGGTAGTAGTTGGATGGGAGACCGTCCTCTGCGCCAGATTATGTAGCGACCCGTGGTTCGGATCCCACGTAAAGCTGTAGGTCCCCTCCGTCATATGACCTCAGATGTTGCGAAGGAGGTTAAACAACCCAATTAAAAAAAAAAATATATATATATATAATTTATATATATATAATATATATACATACAGTGTGTGTGTAATATATATTTTAACTGCAAGCAACACGCAGTATAATTAATGTAAAGAACGACGCTTGTGTGGAAGAGCGTCCGCACAAGAAGAGGAGAAAGAACGAACAAATGAAAAATGAGGCACCTCCCAGGAATTGAACCCGGGATCATCTAATTGCCGGTCGGACATACTATCCACTACACCAAGGTCCTCGATCAATCAGAAGTCGTAATTCTCCTACATACGAGCGGAATCGAATGCCCTGAGGGGGGCACCTGCTCATGCCGTACATATATACATTTTAACTGCAAACAACACGCGGTATAATGGTGTAGTGGATAGCATGTCCGACCGGCAATTGGATGATCCCGGGTTCGATTCCTGGGAGGTGCCTCATTTTTTATTTGTTCGTTCTTTCTCCTCTTCTTGTGCGAACGCTTTTCTACACAAACGTCGTTCTTTACTATATATATATATATATACATATAATGTTTTTGGTAGCGGAGCAAAGTTGTTCTGCACAGTGTCAACATTAGGGTGGATCGATTTTACATTTTTTTCGATTTCCATATTCTAATAGAGACAAAAACTTGCGCATGCATGAGAAAATAGCCTCTGCAAAATCTTAGCTTAATAGGTAATCATCTTCTGCCCCCGGCAGAGCGATGAAAATCATATTTTAGTAGTCAAAAACGTATTTTTCTTATAATTTTTAAAATATTTCAATATGCATCAAAATTATTCCTAATAACTATAAAGTCGATGAAAAAGACCTCATATGATCGTTTTTCCAAGCGCGTTGTCCTACGTTAATATCTTTTGCCCCCGGCAACAACGTCAAATGTTGAAAAAATAGGTATTTTATATACATATTTTCAGATCATATAGTTTTAGTTCAAGAACCAGAATCCCAGTACATGGGGCATTTCACTCCTGCATCAGGTTCTGCCACTGCAATAACATCAGGTATCATCAACTTTCTAGAGACACAATATTAGCACGGACAACATTGTGGCTATCGGCTGTGATGGTACCGCAGTGAACACGGGTCGAAAGGGTGGAGCCATTCGTATGATTGAAATGAAACTACAAAGGCCAGTTCAGGGATCATATGCCTATTACACGGTAATGAATTATCACTGCGACACCTCATTCAAGACTTGGACGGCAAAACAACTGGCCAATGGGCTTTACTGGACCAGTTGGAAAACAACTGAACGACTGCGAAAAACTTCCAATTACAGAATTCGATGCCATTCCATCTCCCGACATTGACATAGATGATGCCGAGTTGAGCACTGACCAAAAATATTTGTTAGGCATCTACAGAGCAGTGTCGAGCGGTAGCTGCTCTTCAGCTCTCGCGGCTCGAAATCCAAGTAAGATGGCGCATTCCAGGTGGCTGACAACAGCAAATAGATTTCTGCGCCTCTATGTTTCAACCAGTGAACCCTCCAGCACCTTCAACGAAATTGTGCCATTCATTATGACAGTTTACGCACCAATTTGGTTTAAGATAAAGAAAAACTCCAGTTTCACTGAGGGCGCAAAACATTTTTTCGAAATGATGCGTCTCTCTCAGACCATGCCTCAAAGATCTAAGACAATCGCCAACAAAGTCCTCCGTAGAAATTCTTTCTTTGCTCACCAGAAAATATTTGATCTCCATGCTACATGCCGATGAGCAACACATAAGAGAATTGGAATGGAGAAGAATATTAAAAGCACGATCAAAACAATCACCAGCGGGGGAAATTCGAGCCTTCGCCATGCATGAGCTGCTCTACGATAGTCAAAACTATTACGAAATGATCAACTGGCAAACGGCTGAGGTGACCGAACCCCCCGTTACAAAAACAATACCTGATACCCGAATAAAAGAGTTTGTTGAGACGGGAGACCAGCCTGATGGACTGATCCCACTATTCCTTGTCATACTCAAGCGGTCGAGAGACTCATCAAATTAGTAACCGAAGCATCTGCCAGTGTAAGTGGAATAGAAGAGAGGGACGGATTCATCCGCTCCCGTCTTCACTCCCGAACAAAAATTCCACGATTTGATTCTAAGAAAGATTACCGTATGTAAATCGACATGCAGCCAAAGGAAGGTGGTTGGGGCTGGATAGGTGGAACTCGACGTACAGCCACCTCCTCGTGATGAGTTCTGGGTTGCTAATTTTATAACATTAGCAAGCGAGGAGCTGTACTTAGTACTTATCGTACTTATAACATCGCATTAACGTAATATAATCCACATTTAGACTTTTCTCGGGGACAGAATATATTACTCTAGAGTCATAAAATTTTGCGTGTGTTATTTCATGCCTAAGCAACGATATAAATGCTATGGGAAATATATAAATGCATTATTTAAGACAAAGAGCCGACCTGAAAATATGTATATAAATTACCTATTTTTTCAACATTTGACGTGTTGCCGGGGGCAAAAGATATTAACGTAGGACAACGCGCTTGGAAAAACGATCATATGAGGTCTTTTTCATCGACTTTATAGTTATTAGGAATAAATTTGATGCATATTGAAATATTTTAAAAATTATAAGAAAAATACGTTTTTGACTACTAAAATATGATATTCATCGCTCTGCCGGGGGCAGAAGATGATTACCTATTAAGCTAAGATTTTGCAGAGGCTATTTTCTCATGCATGCGCAAGTTTTTGTCTCTATTAGAATATGGAAATCAAAAAAAATGTAAAATCGATCCACCCTAGTCAACATGCATAAAGCCGATACTAAAAAGTTAGCTCAATTTAGGTCAGGTTAGATTAAGTTGGGTTAGGTTAGGCTACGTTTTGCCCGGTTAGGTTGCGCTAGGTTAGGTTAGGTCTGGTTAGGATAGGTTAGGTTAGTAATTTTAATTGAAAAGTTGAAATGCGGTTTGAAGTCTAAACTGTCGAATGTTATAATGTCGAACGTCACCGGGCATTCCATTTTGTTCATATAACGCAAATGTTTGAGTGAAAAACTTTAATTTTAGTATTTGTAAAGAAATAATTATTTCAAATAAATTTTATACAATTTGTGATGTTGAAATTATTTCTAAATGTTGTTGGATTCTGTTAATGCATTTGCTTTGATTTTATCTGTAATTTGAAACTTAAAGATCATTTTTTTTCACTATAGTAAATAGTAAATAAATAGTATACATTGTTATCGTCTCAATAATGCTAACCATGACTTAAATACCTTTAGAAGATAAAACTATACATGTAGACCTGGCTGGAATGATCATGTGGCTGACCTTCATAATTTATCCGGAGATGCTTTTTTAATGTGGTGTGAACAAGGGAAGACAAGGCAAGGCCCTGTATTACAACAAAAACAGAGAGCTAATGCGGCGTTTGATAATGCGGTACGCGAACAACACGGCAAAAAATAAGGAAAATTAATTTTTATTATGCGAGCAAGACGCGAATAACGTGGTATTTTTTTTAAAGCTAAACGGGCAAAATTCAAGCCAAGCGAGCAGCAACCGTGGGTAGACGTGGGTAGACGGGGGCAGACGCGAGCCGAATGCTTGGGACTGTGTTGTGTAATGTAGTGCGACGTGAATGAAGTGTTATATTTTATATTTTATTGTTCTATTTGTATTTAAATGTCTGTTATGTATTTATTAATATATTTTATTTGCAGGGCAATATACAGGGTGCGTACAAAGTCCCGTTACCCCTTCCGCAAAACTTTATAAATGAAAACAATTAACACACAAGAGTTATAAATGGAAACTATGAACACAAAGTACTAGGGGCACTCAATATATTTTGCCCCACCCTTCTCTTTTAGCTAAATAATAGGCCATGGGGCTGAAATGTCTTTTGGGCCGTAAATTTGAACTTTCTGCGATTCACATAACCGGATTTTTCCAGTTTGAACCTCCCCTCTTTGTATAAAACAAACGCCCTTCTATAAAACCGATGGTAAACGCAGTTTCGAAAATGGCGTCTGACAGTGATGTGTGTCGTAAACAGAGAGCTGTTATCGAGTTATTAACCACAGAAAAGGAAACAGTTGGAAATATTCACAAACGTCTACAAAACGTTCACAGAGATGCTGTTGCTGATTGAAGCACAGTTCGACGCTGGTCAAAACGTGTGAGATCATCGGAGAGAGGGAGAGCCAACCTCGATGATGAGCCACGCAGCGGTCGCCCGGCATTGGCTCTGACATCTCACACTGAAAAACATGCTAACAGTATCATTCGATCAAATCGGCGCGTCACATACAAGGAGCTATCACTGGAGCTAGGAATTAGCGAAGGAAGTGTGAATATGATAATTCAGCAATGGGATACTCAAAAGTGTGTTCACGGTTTGTTCCTCGCGAACTGACTGAAGATCACAAAGTCCAAAGAAAAGAAATTGCTTCTGAGTCGTTGGTTCGATACGAGACAGAAGGGGATGACTTCCTTTCACGAATTGTGACTGGGGATGAGACTTGGGTACACCACTTTGAACTTGAAACAAAACGCCAATACATGGAGTGGCATCACGCAGACTCCTCACGCAAGAAAAAGTCAAAATGGCTCCCTCTGCAGGAAAGGTTATGGCCACCATCTTCTGCGTCATGAAAGGGGTGATTCTGGCGGACATTATGAAGAAAGGACAAACAATCAACTCAGAGGCATATATTGCTACCCTACAGAGACTCCAGAGACGTATAAAGCGAGTTCGACAGGAGAGAAAACTGGAAGACGTTCTTCTTTTGCACGACGCAAGATCACACAACAGTTTGCAAACAAGAGAGGCCATCACAAAAATGCGCTTGACTGTGTTACCCCACCCTCCATACAGCCCGGATCTGGCACCTTCAGACTTGCATTTGTTTGGGCCAATGATAGACGCTATTCGTGGAAGAAAGTTTCAGAGTGACGATGAGGTTGTTGAGGAGATTAAGAGGTGGCTCCAGTGGAACCCAGCGGACTTTTACCAGCAAGGAATAACGGCCCTTCTTTCGAGGTGAAGGAAAGCCGTAGAAAAGGATGGAGACTATGTGGAAATATAAAAACTTTTAAAAAAGGTATGTAACTATTTGTGTACAAAATTTTTGGAACTTACAAGAAAACTTGGAAAGAAAAAAAAAGGTGGGGCAAAATATATTGAGTGGCCCTCGTATCATCCACACTATAAACAGTTTTATGTGTCAATTAAGTCAGTATGTGTACCATCATTTTCAGAGGCCACTCACTCCAGATGTGCTGGTAATATTGCTGATCCTCGGCCAATCCACAATCCACCGTTAGGAAACATCATTCAGGTACTCCCGAGTGCTCCTTCTTGTTGAGGCACAAGCCACTCTCGTAACATAGTCAAATAACTCTGGTTGTTCACTGTGCCATCAAAAACGCATGGCCCCAAAACATGTTTCGCTGACAGGACTGCCCATATCATAACGTGTGGTGGGTTATGTTCCAGTTCTTCGTGGTAATGAGGGTTATCCTTACTCCAGAAGTACAACATAAAAATGATAATGATGATGATAAGGGGTAACGGGACTTTCTTTGTACGTAATACGACTCTATAATGTTTTAGGTAAAATCGTGTATTTTTGCTGTCTTGGGAACGTAACCTCTTTTTTCCATAAGATCTTCAACAATAGATACCGCGGTTATCTCTCGCTCGGATCTAGGGCATGGTTAATTAATAATTTTTAGGAAAAAGTGATGAATGATGAAATTTTCTAATTAATGAATGATTAACTGATTAAAAATAATTAAAAATTAAATACTTCTGAAAAGAGTAAGAAAGAGCTTTATTGTTTCTGTTGCGTGAGATAAGACCGAAGAAAACATTTTGCTCAAACATTTAGTTTGCTTTAGTTCAAGAAATCAGGCATGGGCGGATTAGACAGTTTATACACGCAAAAAGGCGTCAAATTCAAATGATACATTACAAAATTTGGATCAAATGTAGAATTCGGACCCCAGCCTTCTTTAGTTAGCTTTATAAGGCTAACTAACGAAAATATCATGACCTAACCTAACCAATCGTCAAGGGCGTACAGTTAACCTAACGATTGGTTAGGTTAGGTCGTGATATTTTCGTTAGTTAGCCTTATAAAGCTAACTAAAGAAGGCTGGGGTCCGAATTCTACATTTGATCTCAAAATTTAAGGTAAAATGCTGGTGAAATTATGAGGAAAATGAATCATTTCCCATCATTTCTAAAAAAATTTGTTTTGATTAATTAATGATTAAATTGAAACAATGATTAACTGTGAGAATAAAAACCCACTCTAATAGACAGAGTTTATTTCCACGACAGTTTCGACGCCCACTGGCATCCTCCTCGGGTGGATGCCAGTGGGCGTCGAAACTGTCGTGGAAATAAACTCTGTCTATTAGAGTGGGTTTTTATTCTCATATTTTGACCTTCACGTAAAAAAAAAGTGAAGTTTTTTGCAATGATTAACTGATTAATCATAACCATGCCCTACTCGGATCGTAACACCACGGTATCAGTGTATTCTACTATATTTTAAGTACATTCTACTATATTTTAAGCCATAAGTCGCTTTACTGAAGTGAGTTTAACGAAACTCACTTCCGTAAAGCGACTTATGGCCCACTCTCAATAAAGATAGTATTATTAATGCATTTTCTTATGTACAAAAAATATAACTTTTCCTTATCAAGTTTATTGCTAATGGCGGTATTATATTCCAAAATGCTATTTGGGGCTTTAAATTCTTATTTATTTAATAAAGGGACTAAACTAAACAATAAAAGCACTTATGTCCTATGTGCTTGTGGTTTTTTCCCGCTTTTTTAACATCGATGCGTCGGGTTTATGATCCCCAGAGTTTTCAAATACGAAATGTCTCTCATAAATATGAAATGTAAAAATAACTTATCCTATACAGTAAATGGGCACGTTTTAGTATATGATTTTATCACATCATACAAAGTTCAAACGAGAAGATATGACCTTTTAAAGTTTCCTTTAAGATCACGGTAGAAATTTTGAAAATGTCGTTGGAAAAGCTCTTAAAACAGATTGAAAGTGATAAAAATATATCATTAAGTTGTACGCATTAGGTATACATCTTCCCACTTCACTCCACTTTCATTGTCCGTGAAAATTCCTCGGGTCGCTTCCCAATGTCGTCCATTTTCTGTTTCATTCTTTGTCGGAGAAGAAATTATCCCAAAGTGAGAATCTTAAAGAGGATTTTCTCGAGTTGCCTTTTTCGCCCTTCATTCCCTTCCAGCTCTCATCCATGAATTTCTCGCCTTCGTCCTGCTTAAATTACGCTATATGTTAAG
>JAJOZX010001174.1:285000-345000 GCA_023014485.1 Bathynomus jamesi
GCTGATTCCTGACTTGGGGGCACTACCGATGAAAATGAGCGTTAGCTCGAGCAATTCCTTGTAGTCATCACGAGGCTGCTGTTCATCAAGCTGAGCTTGAGCAAATTGAATGAGTTCTTCAGCATCTGAGATTTTCTCTGCAATGTTAGGGTCATCTGTTGCTGTTTGGTAATTGTTCTTGTCAATTTCCACCCACTTTGCTTTGAATCTCTTAAACAGTTGTATGTCAGGGCCACTAGAAGATGGCAAGGAGACAGAAACTGCAGCTTCTAACACTATTTCGAAAATATGATGTCGGCAAGCCAGCCACAGCATATCTTTATCCAATCTTTGCTCTAGTAACATACAAGCACCACTCTTAGAACCTGTGTTGGAGGCAGTGGTGTCAAAACACATGCCCTTCACTTGGTCAGATATATTCCACTCCAATACTAACTGATGGACAGCATCTGCAATGTTTTGACCAGTTCCTCTGGCAAGTTTGGGAATACCAAGAAGCTGATCAAATCCTTGGCCGGAAATTAGAACTGGCAGTCGATCAACATTTTCATGACCAGTAATATCTTCCAGTAGTTTGCCGTCCCAATGTATTTGGAGAGGGCAATTTGTTTCGAAATCCTGCTTCAAATTTTCTGCCATTGTCTTGCGGTTCCTTTGTCTTGCTCTCCGTATCGATGAATAGCTAACACTGTATTCTTCAGGGTTTTGCCCAAGAGCATTGATTGTTGGGATCAAGATTTCCGAAGCAGCTCTATCACTTACTTTTGCAGCATCAAGAGATACAAGCATTGAAGAATCCATAAGCTTTGCACTCTTAGACTTTGATCTACTTTGTCTCGAAGTTGATGGCTGCTGAGGGTCAGCAACAAATTCTTCTTCTGATTTGAACTATCTTCATTCAAACTTGAAGGACTTGAACTTGAGAGCACTGCTGCTTCGAAAACGGCTGTTTCCCTCTTTCTTTTCTTTTCAAGCAATGTTTCCTTTTCTCTAGCAATCTCTTCCATTTGTGAAAAAACTTTATCCACTCCAGACATTTTGCCTTTTCTTCCTTTTTGTCGTTGCAGCATCAAAAACTCACGATCTTCATCTATCTTTATCATGTCAAGAGCACTTGCATGTGCAATGTCAAACAGTCTTGCAAGTCATTTTGCCAGCTCTCTTGTTTTTGAAGTAGTGCAGGTGATTGCTTCTTCTTATTATTTCTGTTCTTCTTTAGTTTCTCCCACTCGTTGAAAAGTTTCTTTACTCTCTCCACGACATGACATTTCAACACTGTTGGGATGCGTGCCTTTTCCCACACATCCATAACATCTCTAGCAGTCAACAAAGCCGCTGTTTTCACCTGTTGCTTTTTATTGATCTTGTAGTTCATAAACAATGCTAATGTTTCCCTTTTAGATGGAAGCTGGGTTTCTTTGAAGGACTCTATAGGATGTCCTATGAGCCAAACAACTGTTTTGTGACGCGTATGCCGCTCCATGAGTGCAACTCAGCAACTGCTATACAACCACTCTCAGCGAAGGCAGCAAAGATACTGAGTCAGTGACGCCGCACTTACACTGACGCGGCCGCCACAGTGACGTCACAGCAAAGAAATGATTCTAGAATGTTCGGCCACGGCGTCTATAGCAATGAAAGGTGAGAAGGTTTACGGAAAGAGGTTCAGAGTCTGTTATGACTGCTATATGTTGCTGACTACCATTTTTGATGAAATCTGCAAAATAAATAAATGTACAATAAATACAAACTGAAAAATAACAATATACAAAAGGTTCAATGGATGGTAGCAACCTCTAAAATGTCTTCAATTGTGCTGAAATTTTGCATGTTCAGTTTTTACACTAAATTAAATAAAATTAGAGGGTGTCTTCAAGTTTTTGAAATGATAAGTTATTTTGCATCACCCTAATATATATATATATATATACAGTGTGTATATATATATAACATTTACAAGGCTAGAATTTTTTTAAGAAAAATCAATCCCTGCCTTTTAGGCTGAATACAGTAAGATACTTGTATTTAATTCTACGTTAACGATTCATTTACGAACACAGTTATTGATTTTAAAGTATTTTTAATATATTTTTTATCCGCTTCAGACTGTAAAAATAGATAGAGTAAATTTTTTAAGAAGTTAATGATAGCCAAAAAATATGAATAGGTTTTTAACAAAAATACATAATATTTTTAACATGTCACTTAGCCACGGCCAAAATGATAGGGATATAGAAATGAGTACAAAAAATTCTCTATCCCATGATATACTGAAATACAACTTCATGGGTGAAAAATTATTTGCTCATAAGAAATATCAACCAAGTAATCCATATGCGTTCGTTTGTTGTGTACATTTTTAATTGTCTATGATGTTCAGCGACCTATGTTGGATAGTGTGTAGGCCATCTGTATAAAATGTGCATAAAAGAGTATATTGATGTTCCGACGAACACATATTTACCCTTAAATATCCTGAATCTCAAAGAGAATTTCCTCAAATCGCTTTTTTCACTTCTTCCCTTCCCATTCTCACCCATGGATTTCTTTGCCTTCGTCCAGCTTAGATTACGCTATATGTTAAGTTCTGTTATGTTAGATTATGTTATTTGCTTTAAGAATAGGTTAAATTATAGGATAGGTTAGGGTAGATTACGATAGGTTCGTTTCCTTTCGCTTTAAATCATTCCGAAACCAGGAAAGAGTTTTCGCAGACGTGGAATAACTAATGTTTGGTCTGCAGTTGAAAGAGAAATATCATGAAGATGAGAGGAATCCTCTCGCTTAGCAGGATTTTCTTGAACCGACCTTTATGTTTCCACTTAAAATCACTGTCAGATAAGGATCATCTACTCCATAGATTAATTTTGGAACAGTAAGCTTTCATTCATCATTTACAGTTCTTCTTATAAATTGTGTGTATATATATATATTATATATAATATATATATATAATATATATATATAATATGAAACTATACGTATGTATAATAATATATACCCTTCATATTACGGTGAATGTTTGTGTGAAGTGCAATAACGCTTAAACACTATGTATGTTAAATCTGAAAGGAGATTTCAACTTGTAGAGCGATCTTAATAACATGGTAGAGTGGTT
This sequence comes from Bathynomus jamesi, assembly GCA_023014485.1. Taxonomy (NCBI): domain Eukaryota; kingdom Metazoa; phylum Arthropoda; class Malacostraca; order Isopoda; family Cirolanidae; genus Bathynomus; species Bathynomus jamesi. The sequence continues at coordinate 288,119 of JAJOZX010001174.1, forward strand.
TGATAAATAGCAATAAAAATTTAATGTAAAAATAAAATATTAGTTATAACGACTTTTGACATTTGTTTTTATCTTTGAAAACTGTTGACATGCATTTCTTCTGAGTTATGAAGTATGACTATGACTCCGATGTATATTTGTTGGCAACCTGTTGGGCTTCGGGTTCAGTCTGGGGTCCATAATGCCAGTATCCGTTTTGGCTATGGGGGCGTATATATCCTCTCCTGTCCCGAGTCTTCTGAGTGATGCCCATGAAACTCATTTGGATTTGCGTATTTGCATCGCCAGTTAGTGATCATTGGGTGCTGGTAACACGTCATCAACTTCCGAACTCATTCCCTTATATTTGTGTTTTAGGTAGGGAGCCTGTTCCCCCTCTACGATCATCACCATCATCTTTCCCACCTTTTCGGTTACCGAACCTTATATACTAGGCCACAAAGTTTGCTGCTCCCCGTCCCCCTGCGTCTGGCGTCCTTTTCTTACGGGGACTTCCTTTCAGGGATTCGAGTTGCAGTTTGCATTGGGTCGGGATGTCAGTATTGAGGAATGGTCTTAACAAATTGTGAGGTCACAGCTGCGGTTTTTCCCTAGAATTACCCCAATATGTCCCGGCACTGGGAAACTGCATTTGCAAAGCTTCGCACTGACCACACCCCCTTTAACCATGGATATTTAAGGGAGAGGGCTGGTCGAGTGTTCCATTATTGGGAACATACGTTGGCTTAAACTTGTCGGGTACTGTGCGAAGGACGGAAATTACTCCCTCACTTTAGTGCTCGAATTTGAAGCTTGGCACCAGAGCTGGGCATTGCGGCATATTTTGCGGTACTGCGGTACTGCGGTACTACCAAACTACCAAACCGGCACCAAACCGGTACGCGGAAATTTGAATGCGGTAGCTGTACTGCGGTACTTTCAGCGATCCTTTGCGGTACTGCGTTATGCGGTTCCGGTTTGCGGTTTGCGGTAGTACCGCAGTACCGCAGTACCGCAAAATATGCCGCAAATGCCCAGCTCTGCTTGGCACCATGGAGGCGGGTTTTTAGGTTTATGGAGGTTGGCTTTCTCCCTGTTTTTAACTGCTCTCACCTTCTCTTTATTCGTTTATTGTATTTATAGCATTTATTCTTCATTCTCTCATTTGTAATCTGTCTCAAAGTTTTGCGTTATTTTGTTTTTACCCTTAACTAATTAATTTTGTATATTAGGTGCCAATATCTTAATGTTGCGACGCCATGCCTCCATGCTTCCAACGGCATATTCCAATTAGAGTACTGTGAATACATTAATGCCATATCAAACATTTGTAAATCCCTGTTACTTGTATTCTTTTTTGAATAAAGATTATGAACCTTTAATTCAAAAATTCAAAATTCAAAATTTTTATTTAGAAAAGAATGCAAGTGACGGTTTTACAGATGTTTGATATGGCATTAATAATATATTCACAGTACTCTTATCTGAATATGTTCTTGGAAGCATGGAGGCTTTTTAGGCAAAATTAATGGCATTTAGTTTATTTATTACATAAAAATAGTGAAAGTGGCAGTTGATAGTAATAGTGATATTAAACAATAATAATAATAGCGATAATAATAATAAACACAATATAAAGTTTACAAAATATTACATGATTTTAAATTAAATTAAATTATTTATTGTGTATTTACTATTTGCTCACTCACTCAAAACATTTAGTCACTAGATTGCATCTGTTTGGCATTTTGAATATGAATCTAAAGATACTTTTTGCCTTTGTATTGTCGTTCATTAGGCCTCCTTTAGAGTATGCCCTTCAGTATCGAGCAATAAAACTCATTCCATAGCTACATGATAAACAATATAATGATAAATTTAAAGAGTTGAATTTGTATACGATCGCAACTAAGTGTTCAAAGGGAGTTAATTCAGATGTCGAAAGTCTTCAATAATTTTGATGAAGTAAATTACTGAAAACTTTCAACATCTGAATTAATTACCTTTGAACACTTAGTTGCGATCGTATACAAATTCAAGTCTTTAAATCTATCATATTGCTTATTATGTACCTATGGAATGAGTTTTATTGCTCGATGCTGAAGGGCATAAGTCTTAGCCAATAGAAACATTAAGTTGACATATTAATGAGAACAAAGATTTGCCTTCATAACTTTATTATCCTTAAACATTTGCCAAAGTGTTCGTCACAACTTCTGATAGAAGACCATTCCACTTTTCAGTAATTTTATACAAAAAAATTGCTTTGCTATGTTCACCTCAAACCCTTTAAACCTTAATATTAAAGTAGTTATTTCTTTTAATGAAAGTTTAAAAGGTGACAATTTTGCACATCTCCTCTTTTGAGTTTCATTGATCCTTTTTATGACGTCATCATAAAAATTCTAAAATATTTATAAAAACTGAAGAACGTGCCACTTTAAACACTGTATTTTTGATGAACGTATATCCTTCCCTCGCCTTTTCGTTTTTGTATTCCGTAAACTCGTGAGAAAATTAAGGTCACTCTCTAAAAGCGTGATAAAATTGGTTGAAAATAAGACAAATTCAACCTCACTAGTTACAAAAGTTAGAGACTAGTTAAGACCCGGAAAGAAAGACCTCAAGAAGACCTCAAGAAGCCCTCAAGAACGACGGAAGTTAGGAAAGAGAGTGAGTGAGTGAATTCTGTGAGTGTGTAATTAGTTTTGGCTTGGTTAGTTTTAATTTATTTCTGTAACAAAGAAAGAAAATGATCGTCAATCCACAGTTTTTTAAAGTTAGAAATCTTGTATTTACTTTCTTGATATATTTAATGACTCTTTTTTTTATAAATTTATTAATTTGAAAGTTATGATCAAAACTTAAAATTTTCATAAGATATTTCGTTCACTCATAACCGGTTCTGAATATGAAATTAATTATTAATATGAAATTAACTATTATTGCATTCTGATTATTTCTTCGCCTTGTCCGTCACTGAACCATGGAGTGACATTTTCACTGCTAGTAATAAATATGAGGCGTATAGAATAGAAAGGGCGTACGCCCGAAAATCAAGTTATTACTCGTTAACGTTATTATGCGTTAGTATATGTCACTCATATACGTTAACGACTGAACCAAGTTTGATGGTTTTGGTCTCAAGCCCGTGTGGGTGGGGCGCGTCACACACACGGAATACAGCGTGCTGATTGGTTACTGTGCAAAACGGGATATCGGGAAACCGGGGTATACGCCTGTGTTATTCTAATGGCCTCATATTCTCTTTCAATTACAAACCTATGCAATTTTAAACATTTTCAATTTTATAGTTTATAATAAAAATTTATAAAATATTGAGTTTGTACTGTACAGTATTTGTGAAGACGGAGCATATTCCAGTGTTTTATTCTCTCTCTCTCTCTTAAAAAAATTTTATACTTGACTTTTTTTTTAAATAATATGAATGAGGAAATCTCGAAGTTCCCCGTAAAAAATAATAAATTTAAAAATTACACACTTTTAACTATCAATTAAACATTTCTCATTTAATATTTTACTTTGAAAACATCACCTTCAATTCGAACTGGGTTTACTGCTACTGCGTTGGGCAAGTATCGTAAATATTTACACTTGTGAAGAGAAATTCAATTAAAAAATAAAATTCTAGCAAAGCTCCATAAATGAGTGCATTTTAAAATTATTTTTTTCGTTTCAAAGAATAATAAAATTTCATAATTTCAAAAAATAATCAGTAATTTGTAGATTTTTCTAAAATTTTATATTTCATTGGCGAATTTATTTTTGGAACTGTACATAAAATATGTATGTCCTTAATTGTTTCCGAAGTTAGCTTCATGAGTAAGGAAAGTGCTTTTTTTAGATTCTCCGTTTCACACAGCCAAACACATCCGCTTGTCCGGATTGGTTCTGAACCAGACATTTAATTCATTCATAAGTGTTCCCATGTCACGTTGGTTGTGATTTTCAGGCCCACCGACAGGGTGGAGATACCGGGGAATCAGGATTATGATAATCTCTTATGATAATCACTTATAATAATCCCTTATGATAATCCCTTCTGTGGAGGGGTTACTTTTGCGGGCGTTCGCGCTTAGCCCCCTCCTTCCTACATAAAAATAACCCGCTAAACTGTTTTGACCCCAGATTTAGTGGAAGAAATGAAACATCTAAAGGCCATCCATAAATCTAACTTTGGTGATACTGTACTAAACCCTTCTGATCTTCTAAACAAACGGCACAAATTCGAGTTACATCCACTTTTCCCAAATGTTTTTGTAGCCCTTCGCATTTTCTCAACAATTCCAGTGACAGTTGCAGAAGGGGAGAGATCTTTTAGCAAATTGAAACAGATACAAAATTATCCGCGGTCCACCATTGCCCAAGACCGACAGACAGATCTGGGAACCCTTACAATTGAAAGCCAGTTAGCCCGTACTTTGGATTTCGGCAGAATCATTGACCACTTTGCCAGAGAGAAGGCAAGGAAAGTACACTTCTAATTATGAAAATCATGCAGTAAACAATTGTCTTGCCTGCATTAACTGGTACTGCATTTGTAAACTGTATGGTGATAGAATTAATATAATTGATTCGAAAAATAAAATGGACATTTTCATCCGAGTTGTTTATTCATACTGTATGTTTTGAAGAGTGACTTGGACATATCATGAGTTTGCTTGATATGTACACAAAAAACATTCATAATAAAATACTGAGTAAACAGGGAGGACCCATATACCAATCCTTCCCAGGGGCCCGGCTCAGCTCTCGGAGTGGGGGAGTGCCTAGTGATTTCAGCATTGTTGTCTGACATACGATGGTTTTTATGTTACCGATTAGACTCATATATATATTTATGATGAATAAAACCACGAAGGAAAGGAAACACAGAATGGTGCTCAAGCGCTTTCGTCTAATGACATCCTCAGGAACACTGAAGTACATAAAGAGTTACAGCCTATATATAGGTTACAGAAAAAAAAAAAAAATATATATATATATATATATACACGGTGAACCAAAAGTAGGTGGACAGTAGGTTGAATACGGTTTGTGTTATATTATATTATAACTATGGTGTTCATTATAACTATGGTGTTTGTGTTTTATTATATTAAATATTATAACTAAATTTATTTAAATTTTATTTTGTATTATAGTATACAAAAAAATTAAATATGTATTCTCAAAATAAACGTTATCATTTACTGTCCACCTACATTTGGTTCACCCTATATATATATATACAATAAACGGAGAAACAAATTTAAAGGATTGTGGGAGGGGCACACAAATTTATAAGGAAAAACTATCGATTTTTAGCACAAGATTAAATGAATTGTTTCCAACCAATGTTAAAAAAAATAAAAAATAAAAATAAAAAAAATACAAATTTATACTGGAAATCTGCCCGGGTTTTAGCACTCTGCTCTTTTTGTATATAAAAATTGAAAAATTATCGATTTTTAGCACAAGATTAAATGAATTGTTTCCAACCAATGTTATAGATTTCCAGTATAAATTTGTATTTTTTTTTTTTTTTTTTTTTTTTATAACATTGGTTGGAAACAATTCATTTAATCTTGTGCTAAAAATCGATAGTTTTTCCTTAAAAATTTGTGTGCCCCTCCCACAATCCTTTAAATTTGTTTCTCCGTTTATTGTATATATATATATATATTTTTTTTTTTTTTTTTTTTCTGTAACCTATATATAGGCTGTAACTCTTTATGTACTTCAGTGTTCCTGAGGATGTCATTAGACGAAAGCGCTTGAGCACCATTCTGTGTTTCCTTTCCTTCGTGGTTTTATTCATCATAAATATTTTTCACGTGTTACTTTCGTGAAATAATTTTCATATATATATATATATATATATATATATATATATATATATTATATATGAGTCTATATACGACTATATACGATAAATCTCGTAAAATACTTTTTTTTCCCAACTCTCATTTTACTTTGAACTTGAATTTAAAAAAAAAAGGTGACTATTTTTACACCCAATTTCTTTTCATATTTTCATATTTTTCTGTAAAAGGTTTTGTTGGGATAATATGCTAAGGATGATAATGATAAGCTTTATTAGAAGGATATGAATATATATAAATAAAAATATATAAATGTATAAATATATAAATATACTGTATATTTAGTAGTTCTCTTGCAAGTTTGAAAAACATTCAATATCAAAATTTTTTAAAATATATTTTTTTTAGCTTCTTGCATTTTAAATTTTTTAATCTGAGAAAATTGAAGTTAAAACTTCATGTAACCCCTAAGCATTTTTCTTCTCGTATACGATTTCCATATAAATTGGACGTAACACGTTCCATGCTTTTAGAATGCACCCTGTATGGTTGAACAAAAAATGAAAAAAGTGGTTTTTCTATACATATATATATATATGTATTTCAATTTACCTTGGTACCTCCTATTTTTTACTTTTTCTCCTGAAAAATTTAAGAGCCATTAAAACAAAGCTTAAGAGCCAAATTAAATAAAATAAATAGTGCAGCTTCACAATTATTTATGCCATTGTAAATTGTCAAAGTATTGTATTTATTTTATTAATAATAAAGGTTATTAATTTCAATTCAATTCAAATGCAAGTATTTTAATTACCGATGAAAAATAAGGGCAAGATAGAATTCTAAGGCGAAAATTACAGAGGAAAAAGTAAAAAATAAAAAAATATACATACAAACACCATCATTTCTCTTCAACAGTTAGAAATTTTTGGAAAAATGCGCATTTTTTTTAAGAACATTTTTCTCTATTTGTAATGTCGAAAGGGGATTGTAAAAGGCAATACAGTGTAAAACTATGAGCTTGTGGGGCTTGAACCCGTATTTTTTTTATAGTATTCTATGATGGTGTATGCGTGTTTAACTGTTCAGTCTCTTTCTGCGTTATTATTTTTTTTATAACCGTTCCTGTATTCTGCTTATTATTTCTTCGCTTTATCAGTCACTAAACCATGGAGTGACATTTTCATTGCAAGTAATTAATATTCTCTTTCAGTATCAAACATATGCAATTTTAAACATTTCAATTTTCTATTCACAAAAGTCACATCACAAAAGTTCTTTTCCTCGGTAATTGCTCTACAGAATTTACAATAATGAAAGCGAAAGGTGTTCACCTTTTAGTTGTGATTTAAAAGGGGAAAACGTTTTCTTTCCTGCAAAGCAATAAATCTCGCGCTTGCCATGTGGTTAGATAGAAACGAAAGAAGAGAGAGTGCTAGATGCCCTTTGACTGGTCAGGTAAATGAATGCCAAGGGTGATGGTTTATGGAAGGAGGGGAGAAAATGCTTTCGATATGCATACAAATGCTTACAAACTTCACTAAACAATAAACTGAACGAAATATCTGAGAGAAAGAACAGATTTTAAAAGGTATATTTACCAAAATATTTGGTAATAATACCACTGCACGACAAAATTACAAACTTTTTCTGTCCTTTAAAACGAAACGAAGTGATTTTTATAAATTTGGATGCGCTGAGTTCAAATCTGATGTCGGAATACCTATATCATTCACCGTTTTGAAGGGACATGTAATAAACGTCTTATATACAGATTACAATATATTGAATACCTCAACATAATTATTACAAGATCAGAACAACAATTAAAATCTTTTTGCTGATGTTTTTCGTTTGTACATACTCTCAGGAGTTTCTCTAATGAGAAACCAATAATATTCAGCCAACATACTGAAATTCCACCTTCCCTGCAACCGCTTTTCCATAATGGCTATCTCCTGATGGAATCTTTCGCCGTGCTCGTCGCTAACGGCGCCCAAATTGGTTGGAAAGAAATCTAAATGAGAGTCGAGGAAATGCACCTTCAAAGACATATTACAACCTATAGAGTTATAGCACCTTAACATCTCATTCACCGCAGTAACATAATCGTCAGACTTGACTTTACCAAGGAAGTTTGAACAAACCGATTTGAAGGCCACCCATGCTGCTTTTTCTACCTCATTTAACTTGCTGTCAAAATTGGTATCCTTCATAACTTTCCTTATTTGTGGGCCAACAAAAATTCCTTCTCTGATTTTAGCTTCTTTTAACCTTGGAAATATATTCCTCAAATAAATAAACGCCTCGCTGTTCTTGTTCATAGCTTTCACAAAATTTTTCATCAAGCCCAGTTTGATGTGAAGTGGGCTCATTGGAAATATTTGTCTGTCCTGGAACAAAACTCATCCTGGCAGGCCAATCTTTACAAACAAAATGGTGGTCTCTAGCGCGACTGTCCCACTCGCATAAAAAGCGGCAATATTTTGTGTACCCTTGCTGCATTCCAAGGAGAAGGCCTGTAACTTTTAAATCACCGCAAATATTCCACTTATATTTATTATAGTTAATGGATCTAAGTAAAATAAACATATTCTCATATGTTTCTTTTATGTGACCGCATGTGCAATTGGGACAGAAGGATAAGTATTTCCGTTGTGTAGAAGCACTGCCTTCAAACTTAATTTGGAGGAATCAATGAAGAGACACCATTCCTCCGGCTTGTGTTTAGGTCCCAAAGACTCCATTAAATTGTCTACATCATTACAAAACACAATACCATCACTTGTAGAAAAAAAAAGGTAATGAAATTATTCTGACGCTTTCTACATAAAGTTATGTTGGTGCCCTTTTCTAAAAGATTCCACCCTTGCAGCCTAGATCCTAGAAGTTCAGCCTGATTTTTCGAAAGATTCAAATCTCTCACGAGATCATTTAGTTCTGCCTGAGTAATAAGGTGAGGTGACGATGATGTGGATGGTAGAAATTCTGGATCTGCTGCTTGTGGTTCAATTTCAATTTCGGAGTGGCAATATTCCTCGTCCAAAGTCCAATCTTTTGGTGGCTTAGGAACTGGCAGGGTTTCATCGTGAGGAACTGGTCGCATGGCTGATAGCCGGTTTGGGTATCGTATTGCATGTTTGGATTTCGAAGAGAAACGTCGTATATTTATTAAACAAAAGTAGCAGTCACTAAATGATCTTTTGGCTCTCTCCAAACCATAGGGACAGCAAACGGCATTGATGTACGTGAACCTTGTAACCACGCTCTTAAGCTCCTTGCAAACGAACTGCAACACATGTGGGGAGCCCAGCTTCTGTTCTGATCACCCACTTTGCATCCAAAATATAATTCATATGCCTTTTTAACCAGAGTGGTAAATGTTTGTTTTGAGGATTACAATGTTAGTTCGCCGCACACATAACAAAATAAATCGGCACTGGTTACACATTTTCTAGACATTATTGAAGTTAAAACGCGAAAACAATGAATGTTTTCGACAAAAGAAGTTAGTAAGCACAGTAGATCCAGCAGAAAAGTACCTTAACACCAAACATCAACAGAGTACCTGAAACAATGAAAGAAAATAGCAAGTTTCCACTTCGTAGCCACTGTGAAATCACCTGGCCATCTTTAGACCAATTACAGAACAACACAACATTCCGAATAACCAATCAGTGAGCAACACATGTCACAATAATGACCAATAGCCGTAGGGCTGTTCCTTTGGATAACATCCTAGTTCGTCTACTCCCATTTGGTCTACTACCACTTGGTGTACGTCCCATTATGTCTACTCCCATTATGTCTACTCTTGAAGGACTACGTCGTAGCCAATGTCGTAACACCGCTTCCCGTTGATCAGCGAAGTTAAGCGACATTGGGCCTGGGTAGTAGTTGAATGGGAAACCGGCCACCTTTTCCAGATTATGTAGCGACCCGTGGTTCGGATCCCACGTAAAGCTGTAGGTCCCCTCCGTCATATGATGTTAGATGTTGCGAAGGAGGTTAAACAACCCCAATCATTATTATTATCTACTCTTGAAATGGATACTATTCCCATTTGGTCTATTCTCATTTCGTCTAAATCCCATTCGTCTATGTACATTATCTCTAATATCTCTACTCTATATATTTTATGTCAATTCTGCAATCGAAACATTAATCGACTATAAAGAAGAATAACTCAAAGAAATAGGTGATAAAAAATGACATTTATTGCAGACCATACAGGTAATATCACATGGATGTTATATAACAAATAAATAAAAAGCATGTTTTATACATACTATTTACCTTTCCCGGTCCCGAATTCATTATGGGGTACCAATGCCAGGTTAGGTTAATTGAATGCCCCGTTATATTAATTGAATGCCTGGTTGGGTTATCTGTATGCTCGGTTAGGTTAACTGTATGCCCTTGACAATTGGTTAGGTTAAGTTGTGTTATTTTCGTTAGTTTTAACGAAAATATCACGACTTAACCCAACCAATTGTCAAGGGCATACAGTTGACCTAACCGGCCCGGTTAAGTTAACTTTTGGTAATAGCTTTGGTGACTTGGGTCACGTCAGGTCAGGTACTGAGGTCAAAGGACCATTTGGTAATCTGCAGGTAATAGCTTTGGTGACTTGGGTCACATCAGGTCAGGTAAATGATAGTAAACGTTCTGGAAATATGTAACATTTTCAGAGTAGACAGAATGGGAAGAGACGAAGTGGGAACCCAGATGTAGACAAAATGGGAATTTGGTAGTAGACCAATTGGGAGTAGACGAAGTGGGCATTAGGGTGGAGTGAAAATTTTTTTTTTTAAATTTCAAAGTGCTTCAGTCGGGAAAGTTGCGTATTTATGTGAAACGTACTGTGTGAAATTTTTAATCGTACGGCTATAATTAAATTGTGCACACTGAACTCAAAGTTTTTAAAAATTGGCAAAATTACTAAAATTTCATCAGTTTTTTAAATTAAATTACAAAATTACAAAAATTTCACACAGTACGTGTCCATAAGAAACTGAAAATAAAAATGGCGAAATTTTAGTAATTTTGCCAATTTTTAAAAACTTTGAGTTCAGTGTGCACATTTTAATTATAGCCGTACGATTACAAAAATTTCACACAGTACGTTTCACATAAATACGCAACTTTCCGGCCCAAGCATTTTGAAATTAAAAAAAAAAAATTTTCACTCCTCCCTACAGTGATCATGCAGAAGAGGAGAGTTTTTCTTTAACTTTTTCTAGTCCTTCGTCTATATACGTCAGTGGTTTCCAGCCTTTTTTGTATGATTACCCAAAACCCAATTCTAATCGAGCTCCATTACCCCAATCATTAGATGTTATTTTTTATAACTTCTCGATTATCACAATATTATTTTTTAAAAGTAGTTGTCATTACCCCAGTGGGGTAATTTACTCCAAAGTTGGGAACCACTGATATACGTCTATATATATATATATATATATATATATATATATATATATACATTTCACACTGCAAAGAACACGCACTATAAATAACGTAAAGAACGACGCTTGTATAGGAGAACATTCCGCGCAAGATGAGAAGAGAGAACGAACAAATGAAAAAATGAGGTAACCACCCGGGAATCGAACCCGGGATCTTCCGATTGCCGGTCAGATATGATAACCATTACACCACGGGCCTCACTCGAACAAATGCCGTAATTCTTCTACATACGCGCAGAAACCATTTTTTCATTTTTCGTTCTCTCTTCTCATCTTGCGCGGAATGTTCTCCTATACAAGCGTCGTTCTTTACGTTATTTATACTGCGTGTTCTTTGCAGTTGAAATGTGTATATATAGATACGGCATGCGGGAGGTGCCCCCTTGGGGCATTGGTTTCTGTGCGTATGTAGAAGAATTACGGCATTTGTTCGAGTGAGGCCCGTGGTGTAATGGTTATCATATCTGACCGGCAATCGGAAGATCCCGGGTTCGATTCCCGGGTGGTTACCTCATTTTTTCATTTGTTCGTTCTCTCTTCTCATCTTGCGCGGAATGTTCTCCTTACAAGCGTCGTTCTTTACGATATATATATATATATAATATATATATGTATATTAGCGGCAATAAGCGAAATCCGGCATTAAGCTTAATGCCTAGGGGCTAGGCAATAAGCTGAAAGCTAATGCACATAATCATAAGTATAATGCCTATTTATATATCTATAATAATAAATATAACCTAACCTAACTTAAACAGTGAAAGTGACCATTATAACTAATGATATATGCATTCTTAGCTTTCAGCTTATTGCCTAGGCATTATCTTAATGCCTGGTTTCTCTTAATGCCTCTAATATACGAGTGTATATTATATATATATATATATCATATATATATATATATATATGTGTGTGTGTGTGTGTGTGTTGTGTATATATATATATATATCAGTGTATATATATATATAATGGGTGATTCAAAAAATCAAAGTTTTTTTTTTTAATTGTTCAACCTGTATTTTTGTTCCCTATGACAAAAAGTAGTGTATGCCAAATTTGGTGAATTTTAAATAAAATTTACTATGTGCTACCAGGCGTCAAAGTTTCCCTCTTTTTCAATTTGTTTGTTTTTACAACTTATGATTTTATCTTTAATTGTTTATATTTCAGAATTTTTAATTAATGGTTTATATACTAGCTTGGTTTTAATTGTTGCTTGGAACTCGTAATTTTTGATACCAATTAATCGATTATGGATGCTAGGCCTAACTCACCATCACCCAGTTGCTCATTTGGGAGAAGTTCTACAAGAAAAGAAACTGAAGTATGGCTAATTGGGCAGCCCTCTGCAGTACTAAAAACATCCGTATTACCATCAGAGAAGGAAATGATGGCCCTCTTCATGCACTACAGAATATTAAAAAGCAAGACATTAGAGAATCATGCTGCTCTACTGCAGATGATGTGCTAGCAGTTTGGAAAAAAGCAGGAATACCAGCAAAACAAAGAATACATGTAGTAGATAAAATTCAAGGAATACTGAAGGAATGACAGCTGCTTAAGAAAAACAAAGCAAACAAATTGAAAAGATCACAAAATTTAAATAATAAAGAAGAAAAATGGAAAGATAAACTGGAAAAACTTATTTGACATTGCTCATGAGAATGCTATGCAGCTTATAAAAATAGAAGATGATAAGAAATTCTTGAAAATGCAACGTGAGAAAGGACGTCATGGAAAATGGGTACCATTGATAAGGCTGTTGCTAAAAAAGAGCAAAGAGCAGCAGAAAAGCAGCAACGTTATGAAAAGAGGAAAGCAGAAGAAGAGATCAAAAGAAAGAAGAATGAAGAGGCTGTCATACTCACCAGTACATCATCAGAATCAGAAGAGAGTAAAAGTGATGAATCTGGTTTCTGTGCTGCACAACCTTCAACATGGAAAAGTAAGGTTGGCAAACGTAGAAAATTGTTTGATGATAAATTATTAGGAAGTCTTGATGTTGCAAAATTGAGTGACAGAAATGCGTCTCTTTTTAATGCAAACAATCAGACATCGCTTGAATGGGACATCTGCGAACAAATAAAATGCATGTGTTTCAATACAACGGCAGCCAATACTGGTCCTAGAAATGGTGCAGCTATTCTTCTAGAACAAAAATTCGACAACGATTTATTGTGGCTGGCATGTCGACACCATATATTTGAAATTATGCTGGAAGCTGTTGTTTCAAAGTCTTTATCACCATCTTCTGGCCCAGATATAGTCCTTTTTAAGAAGTTCAGAGAAAAATGGTCAAGCATTAATAAGGAGGACTACGAAACAGCATTATCAGATCCAGATATCTCTGAAAATATTCATGACATCAAAGATGACAATTATATTTGCAACAAATCAACTAGATACATTCCAACCAAGAGACGATTACCGAGAACTATTGCAGTTAACAATTATTTTTTTGGGAGGTGAGCCAAAAGGTGGAATCAAATTTAAACATCCAGCGGGACTTCATCGGCTAGGTGGATGGCCAAAATTACATATTCATTAAAAATTTTATGTTCAAATCTCAGTTCAAAATTTCAGTAAAAGACAAAAAGGACTAAAAGACATCTGTCTATTTGCTACTCGGTTATATGTAAAGGCATGGTTTACAGCTCCTGTGCCATCTTGCGCTCCTCGTCTTGCTCTGGAATTATTACAGAATCTTGTAGTCTACAAACAAATAAATGACACAATTGCATTTGTTGCTATTAAAAAACTGTTAGGTCACCTCTGGTACCTATCAGAACTGGTAGCCTTGGCCTTTTATGATGATGAAGTGCCTACTGAAACGAAAAACAAAATTGTAAAGGCCTTGCAAAATACAACAGAAACTCTTCCTGCAAAACGGGCTTTTCTAGATCCTGCACTTATTCCAACGAAGAAATTAGAAGATTTTGTCATCAAATACTCAAAGATTATTTACAATAACAGAATTTAGTTCAAAATTTTTACTCAAAGATGCTAAAGAATGGCATAATGATGAGTATAACTCCGCTAAGAAATCTATCAAACAGTGGAAAGTCGTGAATGATATAGCGGAAAGAGGAGTAAAATTAATGGATGAATATAATAAAATACTAACACATGATGAAGATCAAAAACAATTCTTGCTACAAGTAGTGAAAAACTACAGGGCTGTTTACCCTGATAGAAAGAAAGAAACATTGATGAAGTAAGGACAGCTAATGTCTCAAATATCATGCTAGTTTAATTATGCATGCTTGTGGTTATGGTAGGACCTACGGGGAGAGCTTTCCACATTAAAAAAAAGCAATGCGCCTTGTACTGTACCCCCTGGGTGGTGTGGAAAATTTGACAATTTGAGTCGTTCTGTAAAATTTTTAATTGCTGGTAGCAACCCCTAAAAATTAAAAATTTGCTAAAATATTTTAGGATAGTTGGTTTTATGCTGAAATGAACCATTTAAAGGGTTGAACACATTAAAATATAAAAAAAAAAATTTTACCCCCATATTTGAATCACCCTAATATATATATATATATATATATATATATGTGTGTGTGTGTGTGTGTGTGTGTGTGTGTGTATAATGTACGACTGATATAGACAACTTGGATTCATTAATTAAATTAACTTAGTTATGATAGATTAACATTAAGAGGATAATAATTTGTAGAATTAACAGGATAACGGAGGAGACGATGTATGAGTATAAGGTTAATTGAGCAGTAACCTTGGTTAACCTTGGTTTTCCTTCCACCCGAATTGTACATTATGACGAAGGTCAAGCTTGTCACTCCACATTAGACCTACAGTTTAACGTGGAATCCGAACCACGCCCAACCAGCAGCCCAGCGTCTTAACCACTAAGCTACCTAGGGTACCCATTTATTTACCAACCAATTTTTTTATTGTATGGAAGGATGATCAGCTGAGTTTTGCTGGGCGCTGTCTGCCTACACCGGGTCTCAATCCCGGGGCTGATGGATTCGCAGTCAGTCAGCGACGCTAGCCACTACACCCCAATAATGATGTCAGACAGAATTATTTTAATAGTCGTGCTAAATACAGTTTTATATTAATGTGCATATAAATGAAGTCCAAATAATGTACTGCTATCGTAATCCTATAAAATGTGACTCTGGAAATGAAGACGCTAAAATACGCGCGAAAATCCCATACATTTTCAACCACTGATGGTTTAATCTCATTACTTGTTCACATTATTTATTCATATTTCTTAGTGGAGGCGGAAATTGTAGAAGTGATTTTATATATATATATATATATATATGGCATCGTTTTAGAGAGCCTTATAGGATAAGGCTTGGCCTTATTTATAGGATATCGGCTCTCTCTCCTTCTCCTTCTATTGGGGCTGGGTGGCATTTTTGTAGGCGTTCGCCCTTGGTCCCCCCACCTCTCGTACCTGCCTATAGAGCTTAAGAACAAAATTAAATTAAATAAATAATCCAATTTCACAAATAATTATTTCGTTAAAATTTATATACAGGGTGTCTCAGAAGTCGCGCACCATAGATTTTATTCAGATTTACGAGGTTTACGAGTCGAAATGGTTTATGAGTGATGTTTAATTACAATATATGTTCGATAATGTTCGAATAATAAAATTAATAGTATGTACAGTTAATCAAAAAGCTATCTTAAAATAATTAAATTGAATGAAGCTACATTAGCCAATGGTGCGCGACTTCTGAGACACCATTGGCTAATGTAGCTTCATTCAATTTAATTATTTTAAGATAGCTTTTTAATTAACTGTACATACTATTAATTTTAATATTCGAACATATATTGTAATTAAACATCACTCATAAACCATTTCGACTCGTAAACCTCGTAAATCTGAATAAAGACTATGGTGCGCGACTTCTGAGACACCCTGTTTATAACCTTTGGTTTGCTTCCGCCCAAATTGGTTATTCTGACGAAGGTCAAGCTTTTCACTCCACATTAGCCCTACAGTTTAACGTGGAATCTGAACCACGCTCCACTAGCAGTCCAGCGTCTTAACCACTAGGCCACCCAGGGTATCCATTTATCTACCAACCACGTTCTTTATTGTGTGGAAGGATAAACAGCTGGGTTTTGCTGCGCGCCGGCTGCCGTCACCGGGTCTCGATCTCGGGGCCGATGGATTTGTAGTCAACGACGCTAACCACTGCACTACCGAGACACATATCTGAAAATGAAAATGAAATGAAAATGAAAAGGTTTATTGACAAACTATAGTCCATATGACAAATATTACACTAGTCAACAAAGATTTTTCAGCAGAGTAAAATTTGTGGTGGCTGGATAGCATTTTTCACGCTGATTCCAAAACTGCATTCAGATTTCTTCTAGCACGTATAGTTTCCAAGATGAAGGCATATATATAACTACACAGATTTAACCATTTTAAATAGGCAAAATACTAATATTTCAACATTTGATTGTGTTTATTTTATTGTGTTTTTTTAGTTTATTCATCTTATTTATTTCAATTATCTTAATTATACATCTTTTGTATTTCAGGTGTGAGCTTTTACGTCTAGCAGCATTGTGATTCAGGCAACAACGCCGTGCTTTGTGTGTCAAAAGATCAGTCCAGTCCAAGAACTTGTTGTGTCAAGTTGTACATTTTTTTTGAATTTATAGTTTGCTCAGGTCAGTCAACATGCCTCGACAATGTAAGAATGACCCCGACAAGTTCTGTTTCGTATGCGGCCAGTTCACACCTAAAACACAGCGACGAAGTATTACAACCGACATTAAGAAAATATACAAGCTATACTTTGGTTGCCATCTAGGTGACCAAGATAAACCATGGGCGCCACATCAAATCTGTTCTGGCTGTTCAAATGGATTACGTGATTGGCTTAACAAAAAGAAAGCTTCAATGCCATTTGCCATACCCATGATGTGGAGGGAGCCGAGAGATCATCATGAATACTGTTATTTTTGTAGTGTGAACTTAATAGGGTTTTCTGCCAAGAACAAACACCAGATTGTATATCCAAACTTGGATTCAGCACGTAGACCAGTAAAACATGATGAACATTGCCCATTCCAATTCCCCCAAGTGATAGGCTAGATTCTATCATAGATGACATGGAAAGTGATGAAGGTGCAACTGGCGTTTCCGGACCATCTACAGAACCAGAGTACACTTTTGAAGGTAGACATTTAGAGCCTAAAAAGTTAACCAAGGACAGTTGAATGATCTGTTAGAGACTTATTGCTGTCTAAAGAGAAATCAGAGCTTCTCGCCTCAAGACTAAAGGAGAACAATTTACTTGAGAACAATGTTCGTATTAGTTACTACCGAAAGCGGAATTTGAATTAACAGCATTCTTTTCAGTAGACGGTCCTCTCTGTTATTGCCATGACATCAATGGACTATTTACAGCCATATCTCAGACGCATGTGGCATCTGAGTGGCGCCTCTTTATTGATTCGTCGCAGAGAAGCCTGAAAGCAGTTCTTTTGCATAATGGTAATATAATACCATCCATCCCCATTGCCCATTCCGTCCATCTAAAAGAGACATATGACAATATGGATATACTACTTAAGGCAATCAAATACGACAGTCATCAATGGAATGTTTGTGGAGATCTAAAAGTTATAGGAATGCTTATGGGTGCATGCAGTTAGGATTCACAAAATTTTGTTGTTTCCTTTGCCTGTGGGACAGTCGCGCCACTATAGAACATTACACCAAAAGTGACTGGCCACTTAGGTATACATATGTCCCAGGGATAAGCAATGTCCAGTCTGTCCCTTTAGTGGATCCCCAAAAGATCTATCTGCCACCTCTTCACATTAAACTTGGTTTAATGAAGAATTTTGTTAAAACAATGGGTAAAGTCAATTCTGAAGGGTTCCAATACCTTTCAAGGAAATTTCCGAAGGTTACTGCAGCAAAATTGAAGGAAGGAATTTTTGTTGGGCCACAAATAAGGGAGGTTTTGAATGACACTGAATTTGAAAAAGTCCTAAGTCCGCTGGAATTGAAGGCTTGGCTGGCGTTCAAATGGATATATGGAAACTTTCTTGGAAGCAACAAGTCACCTGCGTATAAGGATGGAGTCAAGAACCTCCTTGATGCCTTCAAAGAAATGGAGTGTCGAATGTCGTTAAAAATTCACTTCCTGCATTCCCACTTAGATTTCTTTCCTGAAAACCTTGGTGCAGTGAGTGACAAGCAAGGAGAGCGCTTCCATCAAGATATTCAGATGATGGAGAAGCGCTACCAAGGATATTGGAATGAAAGCATGACGGCGGACCATTGTTGGATGCTGTATCGTGACAATCCAGGCCAAATTTACAAAAGGAAATCACACTCACAGCGCTTTTAATAAAATAATGTATATATTCTTTATTTATAAGTACATTGAATAAGGTATATGATGTATTTGTTGTTTAGCATTCCTAAGTGTGATCTATATACATCCATAAATTTTCTTATAGCAATATCAAAAACTTAAAAATATCAAAACCAGTGTATCTATATAACTATACGTGCTAGAAACGAAATAAAACCAGATTTGGAATCAGCGCGAAAAATGCATTAAGAAAAGTGTGATCATGTTTGTGATGAGAAAAAAAAGTTTCATTTTGTTGGCCAGTGTTATTAACACAATTCACATACTAAGGATAGAAATATATACAGTTGATTAGAAAGATTATACAGACGTTTTCGTACCAACAATTCCTTAGCTTAGACTCAGGCAGGGATTCCCAAAGTGGTCTGTACAGACCCCCAGGGGTCTGTAGGAAGCTTCCAGGGGGTCTCTAAGTTTTTGGAAAAATAGTAACATTAACTATATTAAAATAAATTTCCATTAATTTTTTTTTCTTATACCAAAATTCATAATTTTTTTTGTGGGGGGTCTATGTCCGTACGGAATTAATATTTAGGGGTCCTTGGTGGTAAAAGTTTGGGAACCCCTGGGCCGCCGCCTTAGAGGATAAACGGCAGGACTCATGGATAGCTTGGCTAATCGGGTTGGTTGATTTTTTAATTCTTTGCATTAGACTGTATTGAACACGTCTTGTTATCTCCGGGAAGCTCGGGACATTGCGGATAGCAAACATTTGCGAAGCTGAGCATCTCGGGGTAATTTATATAAGAGTCTAAAAGACCTGTTGCAACAAATTTAGGGTTCTGCCAGAACCTTTTTTATAATTCACCCAGAGTTGCTGTCCGGTCCGTATATATTACTGCAGAAAGTACGAAGGAGAGTATCTTTAGCTTCACATGTACAGAACCGAAAGTTCCTTATAGTCATATTCGCTTTAACACAAAGGCTTCGAGATTGTTTTTTTATATCTGAGTCATTACTCAAGGAGCTGGTGATAGTTTGACCCAAATACTTAAACGCTTGTACTTCCTCAATTACATCACCTTTCATTTTAAACCTAATATCAGCTGGTTGATTATAGCTTTTAGGATGAAATTGCATAACCTTAGTTTTTGTAACATTAAAAAGAATATCATGTTTCTGCGAATACACTTCGCAGACTTTTAGTAGTCGATCCAAACCTTTAACAGAGGGACTTATTAACACCATATCATCGGCATAAACTAAGTTATTTATCCTTGTGTTATCTATACAACATCCCAGCATCGCCTCATTAATGAAGCAATTAATCCGTCAATATACACATTAAACAGTATAGGAGAGAGAAAGGAGCCTTGTCTCACCCCGCATGAGGAGCCAAAACATTCGGATGTACATTGCCCCACCTAACGGTAAAAGATTGGTGGGAATACCAAAATTTCAATAAATTTAATATGTACATGGGAACCTTCCTGTCTTCTAGTTTTGCAAATAAAATATTGTGGGGTACGCTATCATATGCTATAAATAGTTGAATTACTGTCAGTGTATTTAGATATTGCTTCTTTAATTAAGTACATAGATACACAGGTCAGTTGAGTAGGACCTTAAAACCCAAGCTGATTAGATGTTCATAGGTAATTATTTAATCGGAGTAACAAGTGTTTTTCTAGTAGTTTCTAGAAGCAGGAAGCGACAGCAATAGGCCTGTAATTATTGCTGGACAGAATGTCTCCATACTTATTTTTGACCATGGGTAAGATATATACCCTCATAAACTCTGCAGGGATATCGCTATGAGCAAGCATTGCTGATAAGCGCAATGATATATGCAGAGATACTAATTCATTGGCATATTTTAAGTGCTCATTCGATAAATCATCTACCCCTGACGCAGAACCAGTCTTTAACTCTTTAATTAACCTCTTTACTTCAGGAACTGATGTCAAAGTATTGTCCCTTGTTCCTCCTAAAGGCGTTTCGCTGCACTCTAGCTTAAGATTATCCCTACTCACACTGATAAGAACGTTAGAGTAGTGGTTTTTCCACAGCGTTGCAATTTCATCCTCTCCCGACACACCATCGATTGTCGGAGGGATATATATATATATATATATTAAAACCTCTCTGTGATGGATTTCATTATAACTTTCGTTTTAAATTACTTTTTCTACGAACTTTCTTCCGTAACTACCTTAACTCGTTAAATCTGTTACATACGTTACGCTCGTTAAACAATAACATTTAAAGTATTTCCAAAGTTAATGTTAAATTTTCCTGTATTAGCGTCCCCTTTGTTCATTGCGTGTTCTATTTCGAGTAAATTGATCAGTGGGTATCAGTAGGTATGGAAACCTGAGCAAGAGCTTAAAAATCCCACCCTTTCCAAATGAAAATAATTTCTAATTTAATGTTAAAATAAATTGTTTTATTTCTAAATTTAGTCCCTTGATACATATTTGACAAGGAAACTTTCAGAAATTAAGACTTTATTTTGTTTTTCGCTCAAAGCTATAATTAAATTTTGATATTTTGCATGCAAAACCTCGGTCCTGCATTAACTCTGCCCTGCATTAATTATACTCGGTCCTGCATTAATTATGCTTTGCATTAACTATACTCGGTCCTGCATTAGCTATACTCTCGTTTATTTTTTACGCCCACCTTAAAACGTCCGTAGCTCCGCAACTGTTGGAAATAACACCTATGTTGTATTACTTTTTTTTACTCGATATCACCCCTCAAATCACCCCCCAAAGTATGGCAAACCGGTTGTGAAACACCCTGTATAATTTCGTCAAAGGAGATATGCTGCTTCTTGGTTTAGTAATTCTTCACAAAGTGTATTGCTCAAAATTCAAATGACATCGTAATAAATTTGACATTCTGCTTGTGTAGTTTTCTTGTATTGTCAAAATTCTGACATTAATTCTGACATTTGAGCAACAGAATCCAGTGATTTTAGTCTGACTCCCAAAACTCTCAAATCCTATTGAGATCATTACTAATGTAAAGAAAAATGTAAATCTGAAATAAATCAATATTTGATTGATATAAAATGTAAAATTGAAAACAAGAGTTAAAAAATTATGTATAGAAATAATTTAGTGCTAGGTATAATAATCAGTCACAGAGCCAGAAAGTGGCACAGTGTCAGGCTAACTGATGTGGCTCATTGCTCTAAATCATTTATTATTATTATTACCAGCATCACCGGGATTTGAACCCTGACCTCAGTGTTTTTCTTCACGATGTTGTCCACTAAGCTACGCGGACGCTGGCTAGTTGTAGGTTTAGAAAACAGAAATTATTTTGGAGTTATCAATGCAAACACTTTTCGGGATTCAACTGTGTATTATTATTTTTTCTGTCTTTTGTACTGACAGGTATGTTCTTCTTATCTAATCATAGATACTTTATTTGATCCCCTGTTCGTTCTTCTTTATTGTGGTACTCAGTTATTGATTTTTATATCAGTTGCCGGAGTATCTGAGAGTTACCAGCAGCCCAGCGTCTTAGCCACTGCTACCCAGGGTACCCATTTATCTACCAACCTATTTTTTTTTAGTGTATAGAAGGATGAACAGCTGGGTTTTGCTGGGCGCCCCCTGCCGCATCGGGTCTCGATTCCTATGATGGCACTACACCACCGAGGATTGAAGGCTTCGCTTCCCATCATTCTTTTACCATAAATAAAGAACGTCTGAAGGTTTTTCAAACATCTTGAATTACGTTGGATGAAGGATTTATATTATATCTTTGGTATTCCTGTTTATACTCAGATTTTTTATTTCCAAGAGGACCTTGTATTGCTGATTAACATTTTTGTTCGTTAAATTAACTAAAATCTGAAGAAATAATTCGTTACTATTTTACATTATTTTTGGGTTTGCAATTTTGTTTAAAGTTTTCTCGATCAAATTTCAGTTTTGATGGAAAGGATACTCTATCCTTTGAAAAATTATTTAGATTTTATAACAGATAAACCGTACTTAGTCGAGATTCTTCTTCTTTCAGGCGTGAAAGCCAGTAGTACCAACCAACTGCAACACTCAGCAGCGGGATTACCCCTTTACTTTTCACTTTTCAGGGGTAAAAGTTTGTATACTTTAATGAAAGCATCATTTGACATTTGTCGCGGACTTGCAGAATTTCGAAACACAAATGCCATAAAACCCGGATTAAGCCCATCAAGCAGTATATAAAAGCTCGTAACCATTCCATTCCGTAACCATGGAATTATATAATGAATGCCTGAAATATTTTTCCAAGAGACACGAAAAAGTTTAGAATAGAATAGAATAGAATAACCTTTATTAATAATAAAATAAATACAGTAGTCTTTTTACAATTTACAATTTTTACAATGACATAAATAATTGTGAAGCTCGACTATTTTTTTTTTTTTATTTTTAATTTGGCCCTTAAGCTTTTTTAAACTATTTCCTCCCCCCCCACAACATACTCTTTTCAAAAATCACCACCCCCAATGTTGATCTTTTCAACTACTGTATATCCCCCCCAAAGTTTAAACTCTGCAAATTAACCAAAATATGATAAGAAAACAATAACAATAAATTTATTATTTATTGCAAACATATAATAAGTAGAGAACCATTATTTACATAGGATAAAATTTGAATGCCCGGTTAGGTCAACTGTACGCCCTTGACGAATGGTTAGGTTTAGTCGTGATATTTTCGTTAGTTTTAATGAAAATATCACGACTAAACCTAACCAATCGTCAAGGGCGTACAGTTAACCTAACCGGGCATTCAATGAACCTAACCGGGTATTCAGTTGACCTAACCGGCCATTCAGTTAACCTAACCGGGAATTCAGTTGACCTAACCGGGCATATATATATATATATATATATATCGAAACCTACGGTAAAATTATTGAATACCCGGTTAGGTCAACTGTACGCCCTTGACGATTGGTTAGATTAAGTCGTGATATTTTCGTTGAAACGCGGGATATTTTTGCTAACCGCACGAAGGGTAGCAAAAATAACTGAATGCCCGGTTAGGTTAATTGAATGCCCGGTTAGGTTCATTGAATGCTCGGTTAGGTCAACTGTACGCCCTTGACGATTGGTTAGGTTTAGTCGTGATATTTTCGTTAGTTGGCTCTTTTCCGTTCTACCCCAGCAACAAAAAATGAAATTCTATATTATTTTCTACTGTAGTTTTACTTGCTGAATTCAATAATATATATCTCATTTTGGAGA
Source organism: Bathynomus jamesi (assembly GCA_023014485.1). Lineage (NCBI taxonomy): Eukaryota > Metazoa > Arthropoda > Malacostraca > Isopoda > Cirolanidae > Bathynomus > Bathynomus jamesi. The sequence goes on from JAJOZX010001174.1 coordinate 311,976, forward strand.
AATTAATAACAAAAGAGTTATAGTCCGTTTATTTTATTTAAAAGTAGAGATTGCATTTAAGATTTCAATAAAAATGTCCTTTCCTTTTTGTCTTCTCCTCCACAGAAATTCACATAAATAAGAATCTATCATATTTCTAGATGTTCCCCAATGTCTCTCGTTCCTTTGTTTAGCTAAATCAACTGTACGCCCTTGACGATTGGTTAGGTTAGGTCGTGATATTTTCGTTAGTTAGCCTTATAAGGTTAACTAAAGAAGGCTGGGGGTAGAACGTTATTTCCTTAACTATGTTTATGAAATTCCATTTATCATCCATAACAATATCTACAAAAGAGAGAAAAAAATTAATAATTATAAACATAACTAATTAAAGCACGAATACTTTCTCCAAAATAAAATATATATTATTGAATTCAGCAAGTAAAACTACACTAGAAATTGTTGCTGGGGTAGAACGGAAAAGATCCCGTTAGTTTTAACGAAAATATCACGACCAAACCTAACCAATCGTCAAGGGCGTACAGTTGACCTAACCGGGCATTCAAATTTTATCCTATGTAAATAATGGTTCTCTATAAACCGGAAATACGATAGACTATAATAGAATTTTCAAGATATGTATCTTACATATATATCTTAAAAATTTTATTCTGTAAATAAGATAAGTAAAACCTGTTAAATTATCTCCCCCCTAAAATTGACCTTTTAAACTATGTCCCCCCTCTCTGAAGCTGGGGGAAAATAGTTTAAAAGATCCAAGTTAAGTATTTCTTGTTTCACACAGATCATATATATATTATATATGTATATATATATATAATATATATTATATATATAATATATATAGAGAGAGAGAGAGAGAGAGAGAGAGAGAGAGAGAGAGAGAGAGAGAGAGAGAGAGAGAGAGAGAGAGGGTTGACAAAAATAAATAGACACTCCCTGTTTTTGTTTTTTTCCCATTGTATTTTATTTGATAATAAAAGTTAATAGATAATAACAGAGTTATTGAATGAATATATTTAAAATCGTGTTGATTTCCCCTTTCCATTATAAAAAAGTGGCACACGTTATGGCATTCCCTTCATGAGATTTGCCATATTTTGTTCTTGAGGACAATCATCGCGGTGTCTATTTACTTTTATCAACAACCTTCTGTATAATATGTAACTTAAACATAAAATAATTTGAACTTATAACGCGAAATCATATCAAACTAGATTCTTTCTCTATAATTTTCTCTATCATATTTTCATTGAATATTACCGACTATTTCTATTTTTAAATGGGCTTCTTTCATCGTAAAAGCGCTTATCTTCTCTTTCAAGACCCAAATAAACAAAATTCGATAATGAATAACTTTCGTTTACCATTTTTCGCTTTATCCAAAACTTATTGAGCGTATTTTTGTTGAATTTTTTGTTCTATTCGGCGAATATTGTTATTATTATTACCATTTATTTAACTCTCTTCGAGATGTTAAGGTCTTAAACACCCGCACTCATAACTTAACTCTATAAAAGGATCATATCGTCTGGTTTGAATAAATAATATTAATACATTTTTTCCAGCGTATTTTATTACCATACTTCTGTATTGTAGCAATTAAAGTTAAAATTAAAGTTATTATTAAAATTAATGTTAAATTCAATTCAAATGACATACAAACAAAATAAGTTTATTTTTAATCTTAATTAAATATTATTAGCACAAAAAATCAAGATTCTTGAGTATTTTGGTTCGAATCGGGTTCGTAAAGTCGGATCCTGTTCAGCGATGAACTTAACTTCAGTAATCTACAGATCTACAGAAGCTAAGGCTAACAAAGGCCCAAAGATCCACTCTAAGGTTAGCCCGAGAGAAAGGAGACAGTAGGGGGTTAAAAGAAGAGACAAAGGGGGTTAAGTAAGTAGCAAAACCTATCATTCGTGGGTTAACATTCATTCAGAAAGAGAAAGAAAGACTCAACATCATTATCTGCCGGCCACTGCCGTCAAGTCGGAAAAATAGTCGAAGAAAATAGGAAAGGGGTGAAAGATGAAAAGAAGTAAAATAAGAACGCTCACAAACCATGCAAACACAGTCTTAACTCAAAGAAACACTGTCACACCATGCAAACTACAAACATGCAAGTAAAGAGAGGATGAGAAAAGAAAAAAAAAGTATGAAGAGTATAGCAAAAAGTGGATTAGTTTACGCTACGAGCTACATCTAAGTTCGTGTTAGTCTAATTTTTTTTTTTAATTGCTGACGTATCACACGCTGGCATGAGTCCATTCCCGACCACTACCCCGAGAGCTTCTGTTGCTAATTGTTTTATTATTTCAAACAACGTTAATATTTTTAAAATGCCTATCTAAACGGTTTTTAAACATATTAACGCTGGTAGAGTTCACGACGGACGTGGGAAGATTATTCCATTTATCAATTACTTTAAACGTAAAAACGTTTTTAGCGATGTTAGTAATGAAACGTCTGCCACGCAACTTAAATCCGTTATTACGAGTATTGCTATTATCGAAAGTGAACAGTTTGTCAAAATTTACGTTATCGATTTTATTAACGATTTTGAAAACTTCAATTAGCTCCCCCCTTTATCTCCTAGTTTCGAGTGACTGCAAATCTAACTCTTTAATCCTATCTTCGTAAGACTTGTTGCGCAATGATGGAATTAGTTTCGTGGCGCGAACCTGACCGCGTATATCGTGCGCTTTAACCTTCGCAATTAATCTTCTATGCGGAACTGTATCGAACGCTTTTTTAAAGTCTAAATCAGCGGTCTTCAACCTGGGCGATATCGCCCACTAGTGGGCGATTTGAGCTTTTAGGTGGGCGGCAAGAAAATTTATAAAATTCTTGTAAAATTCAACAAAATTTACAATATTGTATGCAAAAAATGATCGAATGTTTCGTCAGTTGTGTCATGACAATGATGAACAATTTGTTAGGTTATTATTACACACAGAGGTCCGATGGCCCTCGAAGGGTGCATGTTTAACTCGTTTTGTTGAACTATATGAGAGCGTAGTGCAGTTTCTAAAAGACCAAAATGAAGTTGATCTTAGCCAAAAGTTAAAAATGATAAAAAATGATGCTTGTTATTTGGCAGGAATATTTAAGAAATGCAATGATTGTAATTTGCAGCTTCAAGGAGCCAATATGACACTCATGAACTGCCAAAAAGTTATCTCATTATTCATTGAAAAGCTGGATTTATTCAGTCACAATCTTTCAAAAAGGGAATTTCACCAGTTTCCAGAATTGTTATCTATTAAGGATGACATAACAACAATTGATACACAAAGGTTTATTGATCATCTCAATAAACTTGAAACGGGTTTTGAAACTCGATTCAGTGATGTTTTAACCATGGAAGTATATGATTGGATGGTAAACCCGTTTACTGCAAATGTTACTGAAGCTGATGTAACATGTCAAGAGGAGCTATTAGAACTCGGACATGATGAGGAAAGCAAGGGAAATTTCAATAACGGTGGTTATATGTAGCTTTGGCAAAATAAAAAGATGTCAAATGTATATCCCAATATGTGGAAAAAGATTTTTAAATTACTGATCGCTTTTCCTACTTCGTACCTAGTTGAATCAGGTTTTAGTGCTGTGAATCACATTCTTACCAAAAACAGGAATGCTTTAAAAATCCCTGAAAGAGGGGACATTCGTTTGTTCCTCACTAAATTCGAGCCAAACATTCGGAATTTAGTTTCCAAGCATCAAGCACAAGGATCTCACTAAATTAAAGGTAAATGCATAATGTTTTATTATATAATATATAGGTATAATGTACCATACATAATTTTTAATATAAGTTATGTTTGTTGGATTTTTAATTTTGGTGGGCGGTTGGCTAATTTATCTCACATAAAAATAGTAAAAGTGGGCGGTAGGCATAAAAAGGTTGAAGGGCACTGGTCTAAATAAATAATGTCAGCCGCTCTATGCCTATCGTATTCGCGCACTATTTTATTATAAAACTCTAACAAATTAGTTAAACAAGATCTATGACGTCGAAACCCATGCTGACTACTATTAATCAAATGATGCTTGTTATTTGGCAGGAATATTTAAGAAATGCAATGATTGTAATTTGCAGCTTCAAGGAGCCAATATGACACTCATGAACTGCCAAAAAGTTATCTCATTATTCATTGAAAAGCTGGATTTATTCAGTCACAATCTTTCAAAAAGGGAATTTCACCAGTTTCCAGAATTGTTATCTATTAAGGATGACATAACAACAATTGATACACAAAGGTTTATTGATCATCTCAATAAACTTGAAACGGGTTTTGAAACTCGATTCAGTGATGTTTTAACCATGGAAGTATATGATTGGATGGTAAACCCGTTTACTGCAAATGTTACTGAAGCTGATGTAACATGTCAAGAGGAGCTATTAGAACTCGGACATGATGAGGAAAGCAAGGGAAATTTCAATAACGGTGGTTATATGTAGCTTTGGCAAAATAAAAAGATGTCAAATGTATATCCCAATATGTGGAAAAAGATTTTTAAATTACTGATCGCTTTTCCTACTTCGTACCTAGTTGAATCAGGTTTTAGTGCTGTGAATCACATTCTTACCAAAAACAGGAATGCTTTAAAAATCCCTGAAAGGGGGACATTCGTTTGTTCCTCACTAAATTCGAGCCAAACATTCGGAATTTAGTTTCCAAGCATCAAGCACAAGGATCTCACTAAATTAAAGGTAAATGCATAATGTTTTATTATATAATATATAGGTATAATGTACCATACATAATTTTTAATATAAGTTATGTTTGTTGGATTTTTAATTTTGGTGGGCGGTTGGCTAATTTATCTCACATAAAAATAGTAAAAGTGGGCGGTAGGCATAAAAAGGTTGAAGGGCACTGGTCTAAATAAATAATGTCAGCCGCTCTATGCCTATCGTATTCGCGCACTATTTTATTATAAAACTCTAACAAATTAGTTAAACAAGATCTATGACGTCGAAACCCATGCTGACTACTATTAATCAAATCGCGACTTTCTAAGTGATCGACGATACGATCCCTAACTACGGATTCCAGAAGTTTACCGACAATTGACGTTAAGCTAATAGGCCTGTAATTGCTAGCTACTGTGCGGTCGCCTTTATTAAAAATAGGCGTAACGTTAGCTAAGTTGAAGTCTTCTGGAATAATCCCCGCTTCCAGTGACTTATTAAAAAATTTTGTTAAAGGGCCTACGATAACGTCTTTCAAATCTTTCAAATGTTTGGGATAAAGCGCGTAAGGGCCTGGAGCCTTGCTCACTTTTAGCCAAAGGTGGGCACCCGGGCCTCAAAAAGGACCGACGGTCCCGGTCCCGGTTGCCTCAAACTGGACCGACGGTCCCGGTCACGGTTCTTTCTGAAGATAGGACCTAGGAACGACTCGGTCCTCGGCCCTTATATATAATATAAGTGAAAAATTTGATTAAAATGAAAAATGAAATTAAAGACACTAGAAATCTTTAATTTTATTAACGTAAATTATAATTAATACAATACATAAATGATGAAAAAAAGTTATTAAGTTAAATGCTTGAGTTTCCCTTCAAGAAGACTAGCATTTCAAAATGGCTGTCACTGAGCCCTGACCTTTTCGGCTTGAGGACGTCCTTCCCCAAAGAGAAGAGCCTCTCCACGGCGGCACTGGATGGGATAGGCGTGTTAAACTTGATGAACAAGTCCTTCAACGCCGGGCTGGGGAGCTCCAGTTGCTTGACTTGAAGTTGAAGCACTAACATCAGTAGATTCTTCGTCTCCTCCAGGTGTTGAAACAAGTTTCAGTTCAGTCTGTCTCTTTCTGAGTCTTCTGGAGGAAACGATCCATCTTTTTTAGAACTTCAAATAATCACTAAACACACTAAAATCACTAAAAAAGACCGTCCGGAATTGCTTAAAAATGGACCGTCGCTCCTCATTTCGGTCCTCACTGAGAAAAGGACCGACTTTCCCGCTCACGGTCCTTAAAAAGGACCGAGTTCCTGGAGTTCGGTCCTTTTGGAACTCGGTCCTGCCCACCTTTGCTTTTAGCTTATCGATATAATGCGCAATCTCACCCTCGTAAACAGTTATTTCATTCAAAATAGTCTCGCTACTAAATGGAACGATATCGTCCACGTCGGGGACATTATTTACGTCTTCTACAGTAAAAACCGTCGCAAAAAAGTTGTTAAAAATACCCGCCATCGCCTGAGCGTCGGAAGCCAAAGCGCTGTTAACGTCCACTAGAGGGCCTATGTTATCTTTTATCGGCTTACGATTATTCACGTAGTCAAAAAACTTTTTGGGATTATGTTTACTAATCCACAGCTATAAACATCTCTAAGTTACGCTTAGCATTCCGAACAGCTCTTTTAACCTGAAGTCTAAGCTCGATATATCTATTAAAGTTAGCTCCCGTGCCATTGCGCTTATTAAGTCTATACGCTCTTTTACGCTCGTTCATGAACTCGCCTATTTCCCTAGTCCACCACTTGGGCCTACCACGATTTCTAGCGCGCTTGGGCCTACGAGGAATAAACTCCGTTTCGATATTCATAAAACTTTCTTTAAACGCCTCCCAATGAAAATTTGCGTCATTACCCATATATAAATTATCCCAGTCCACTACTCTCATCCTGTCCGCAAAACTGTCAAAATTAGCCCCACAAAAATCGGGGACTTCTATTACGTTATTATCCTTACTGTTTTCTATCAATAGCTTAAACCTAATAATTTGGTGATCACTACATCCCAAACTCTCACCTACTTCTAAACCTTTCACTATATTATCGTCGTTCATCATCACCACGTCTAAGATATTGTCACCGCACGTTGGTTCGGTAACCATCTGTCGTTAAAAATTATCTTCATTGATAATGCTGTATATAAATATGTTAAAATACGTTAACATATGTTACATATCGTCGCTTATATCTTGAAAGACCCGAGCTCGAAAATTTGAAAAAAAAACACGTTTTTATCGAAAGGTTGGTTCATTTTCATGTTCTGCACCTTGTCTCAAAAGGGGCAAGCTGCAATCAGAAAGCTTGTGCACCTTGTAGGATCAAGCGCGACAAGTGAGACGACCTTCAGAGCAACAAAACAGATGTTCTTGTTTCTTGAAAAATTGACTTCTTGCGAGCTAGGGCCTTTCAAGATATAATGGACGATATATATAACTACAAGGGCCACTCAATATATTTTGCCCCATCTTTTTTTTTTCTTTCCAAGTTTCCTTGTAAGTTCCAGAAATTTTGTACACAAGTAGTTAAATACCTTTTCTACAAGTTTTTATTTTTCCACATAGTCTCCATTCTTGTCTACGGCTTTCCTCCATCTCGAAACAAGGGCCTTTATTCCTTGCTGGTAAAAGTCTGCTGGGTTCCGCTCGAGCCACCTCTTAATCTCCTCAACAACCTCATCGTCACTCTGAAACTTTCTTCCACGAATAGCATCCTTCATTGGCCCAAACAAATGGAAGTCTGAAGGTGCCAGATCCGGGCTGTATGGAGGGTGGGGTAACACAGTCAAGTGCCTCTGAGTTGATTGTTTGTCCTTTCTTCACAATGTCCACCACAATCACTCCTTTCATGTCCCAGAAGATGGTGGCTATAACCTTTCCTGCAGAGAGAGCCATTTTAAACTTTTTCTTGCGTGGGAAGTCTGCTTCATGCCACTTCTTGGATTGGGGTGATTGACGTTTTGTTTCAAGTTCAAAGTGGTGTACCCAAGTCTCATCCCCAGTCACAATTTGTAAAAGGAAGTCATCCCCTTCTGTCTCGTATCGAACCAACGACTCAAAAGCAATTTTTTTTCTTTAGACTTTGTGATCTTCAGTCAGTTGGCGAGGAACAAACCGTGAACACACTTTTGAGTATCCCAGTTGCTGAATTATCGTATTCACACTTCCTTCACTAATTCATAGCTCCAGTAATAGCTTTTCGTATGTGACGCACCGATTTGATCGAATGATGTTGTTAGCACGTTGCACAGTGTGAGATGTCACAGCCGATGCTGGGCGACCGCTGTGTGGCTCATCATCGAGGCTGGCTCTCCCTCTCTCCGATGATCTCACACGTTTAGACCAGCGTCCGACTGTGCTTCGATCAACAACAGCATCTCCGTAAACGTTTTGTAGATGTTTGTGAATATTTCCAACTGTTTCCTTCTCTGCGGTTAAGAACTCGATAACAGCTCTCTGTTTACGATGCACATCACTGTCAGGCGCCATTTTCGAAACTACGTTCACCATCAGTTTTATACAAGGGCGTTTAAAAGCGTTTTTATACAAGGAGGAGAGGTTGAAACTGGAAAAATCCGGTTATGAGAAGCGCAGAAAGTTGAAACTTACGGCCCAAAAGACATTTCAGCTCCCATGGCCTATTATTTAGCTAAGAAAAAAGGGTGGGGCAAAATATATTGAGTGCCCCTAGTATATATGTTAAAATATGTTAAATTTGTTGAAACATTTAAACATGTTAAAAAAAAAAAGTAAGTAAACTTTTTTAAAAAAGTGAAAAATTTATTTTTTTTCGTTTTAAATTCTAAAATTTCGTTTAAATTCTAAAAACGTTTATAATTCTTCGTTGTTCCCTGAAAACAAGCGAAGAGGGCCAGGGAGGGTCAGTGAGGATGGGCCGAACCTGGCACAACTCTGAAGCCAACATATATTGCGCTAACTCCCCCATTATTATTACAAGTATCCTGAGAGTCGAACTCCCGACCTCAGTGTCTTCACTTCGCTTATATTAAAACGGTAGTATTACCACTGAGCTACGAGCACTGGCAGTAGGTCTATATTTTGTTTTATATTATGTCTCTTTAAATTTTCACTCATTATACTTAAGTTAGTTCTGTTCCATGCTCATAATTAAACTATGACGGTCTTGAACTGCTCGCTAAATATGCGTCATCCTCTCTCTCTCTCTCTCTCTCCTCTCTCTCTCTCTCTCTCTCTCTCTCTCTCCTCTGTTTTAATAATGGCTTGATGTCTTGAATTCTTGAAATCTTTAGTCCAACTTTTTACAAAAAATTGTGGTCTATTTCGCCTTCACTGTTGGAACGAAATGGATGTTTCTTTACCATATAAGTGAATATCTAAATTGTTCACATGGCGAAACATGTCATAGAAGTTTACTAGCACAAATTCCTTTTATTTTGGAGAAAGGCAACGCGTTCTTGATTTTTTCGTTCATTTATTTTTCTGAAAAATAAGAAATTGTTTTTTTTCCTTTTCGTTTGAAATTTACTTTTTATTTCTGTAACTAGAATTTTGTTTTACAAAATATTTCTTATTTCAAATTACTTTGCGTATTGTCTATAGTTATCCTTATGCATATTCAACGATTAATCTGCCGTCCACATAAACTGTGATCGCGGTTCGGACCCGCCTGGGGTGAGGAGAGTTGCTAAACAATATGATGCACCTTGTCACTGAAGATAAGATTATGAGATATTTTCTAACTATGTAACCCCTTTCCATGACAAGCCCCACGATCAAGGAGAAAGAGAATGTACAACAATGTTCTGTTTCAAAGGGTGGGTGGGAAAGATGGGAAGATCATCCAGTCAGTCTTGATTCAGAAGTCTGATGGGGAGAGTAATTGGTTATTGAAGAACTCTGAATCATCTCTTCGGATAAAAGGTAGAATTTGGAGAAAAAATCGTTACACGAACAAAATCGAATTTCATAATGTCGACGTCCGACCTTACGCAAATACATGGATTTCACATTTCAAAATAATTTCAGATTTTCAATGAAAATGACTGACCTAACCAGCTAACCTAACTCAAGTGAATCTAACCTGACCTAATTTAAACTAACTTTTTAGTATCGATATTATGTATATCAACATTGTGCAGCTCAACTTTATTCCGCTAACCCCTCAAAACCTAAGTTTAACCTTGATCTATTTATTGAAAAGCCAACACTGGCTCTCCATATTTTATGTCTGTTCTGGGGAAACTTCTTAAAGTAAATAACACTTAAAAAAATAAACAAATAAAATTAATAAAAACTTTGTGATTATTTCAAACAATGAAAAACGATAAGAAGGTAATCTTACGGAAAAAATTACAGTTATATTTTACAAAGAAATTATGTAAATCTAATCTGATTATTATTATTATTATTATTATTATTATTATTATTACTATTATTATTATTATATTATTATCAAATATTTAACTAATTTTGAAATATAGTTTGATTAATTTTTTTCATCGTGAACGTAAGTTCGTGACGTTCAGAAAAGAATTAAAATTAAAATAAAAGCGTCACCAATACTGGAAACTTGTTTAATGTCTCTTTCATACAATAGTGCTGTGACCGTACTCATATTCTTGAAATTATTATATGAAACTGGTCGAACTTTGAAAAATTTTAAAAAACTATTGTTTCGTAATAAGGCGTAATCCATTTCAATTATATATATAGTATATATACGACCGTCGGTACAAAAGTAATACCTCTTACTTTTCAATTCGTAAATATAATAAAAGGCTTTACTTTCGTACCGCCCCTCGTATATATATATATATATATATATATTGAAATTTTGGTATTTCCACCAATCTTTCACTGTTAGGTGGGGCAATGTACTATCCGCGTTTTTTTGCTCCTCCTCTTGCGGGTGAGACAAGGCTCCTTGCTCTCACCTATGCTGTTTAATGTGTATATTGACGGATTAATTGCTTCACTTAATGAGGCAACAATGGGATGTTATATAGATAACACAAGGATAAATAACTTAGTTTATGCTGATGATATGGTGTTAATAAGTCCCTCTGTTAAAGGTCTGGATCGGCTACTAAAAGTCTGCGAAGTGTATTCGCGGAAACATGATATTCTTTTTAATGTTACAAAAACTAAGGTTATGCAATTTCATCCTGAAAGCTGTAATCAGCCAGCTGATATAAGGTTTAAAATGAATGGTGACGTAATTGAGGAAGTACAAGAGTTTAAGTATTTGGGTCAAACTATTACCAGCTCCTTGAGTAATGACTCGGATATAAGAAAACAATCTCGAAGCCTGTGTGCTAAAGCGAATATGACCATAAGGAACTTTCGATTTTGTTCAAGTGAAGCTAACGACACTCTCTTTCGTACTTTCTGCAGTAATATATACGGACAGCAACTCTGGGTGAATTATAAAAAAGGTTCTGGCAGAACCCTAAATTTGCTGAACAACAGATCTTTTAGACTCTTACATAAATTACCCCCGAGATGCTCAGCTTCGCAAATGTTTGCTACCCGCAATGTCCCGAGCTTCCGGGAGGTAACAAGACGTGCTCAATAGAGTCTAATGCAAAGAATTAAAAAATCAACCTCTAAGCTATGGAATTGTTGGTACGAAAACGTCTGTCTGTAGTTCCACTTAACTTCGACATTACAGAATTATTTCTAATCAATTGTATATATTTATATCCTTAGTATGTGAACTGTCATTGTATTATAATATTTGTCATATGGACTATAGTCTGCCAATAAACCTTTTCATTTTCATTTCATATACTATATATATATATATATATATATAAACAAAGTTTCATACCGGTAAGGATTTATGGAAAAAACAAGGACTGACATCGCAAGCTTCACAGAAACACATCTTAAAGACTGCCAAGGAGTTTGTGAAAACTGCAAATACTGCATACATAAAAAAGAAATAAAAACTGATGATTACAACATATTTTGAGCTGACACAACAGAAAGACGAAAAGGTGGATGCGCTATACTATATATATATATATATATATATACTTGAGAACCAAATGACAGAGACAGTAATAAGTAAATCAAACAGTTAAGTGGAGCTCTTAGTAGTAAAAATTGAAAAAATTAACGTGATATTAATAGTCATCTGTAGACTTCCTGAACACTCCACCTGCAAAATTCTCTGAACCTGAAGCCATTATCGACATCAGAAACCTAATAAAATCCTTAACCACGCCATCCTCGAATATAATACTCTGGGGTAATTTTAATGTCCCATTTACAAAATACAAAAGAATGGAAAGAAAAAAACTAAAATATATATATATACACAGTGTATATACAGTCCAGTGGCGACTGGCGTATAGGAGCGATGGAGCGGTCGCTCCCCCTTGCTTGAAACGATAAATATTAATTTAACAGATAAAAAACATATTAATTTTAAGATATTAAACTAAATATTCTTGAAATATATTTTAAAAATTCATGTGGCATATCATGATTCATGAGGCATTTTGAGTAAGCCTTCATACAGTACATAATATTCTAAACTTATAGCATAGCTTCAAACAGCGTACTGCTGTTTGAATACAAAATAATATTGCAGCCGAATGGAGCGATAGATTTTTCGCTCAAGTAAATATAAATTATATTTTACTGTTGTAATGAAAATATAAGTACAATCGCGATTTTTTTTTATAATAACAACTTTATTTTTACTAATAGTTACTTCAGTAATAATGATATAAACCATTTATATGTATTTTATTGAAATTATTACTTATTTGTAATTACCTAGAATTGTACGTCTGGCATAGCCGCATATGTTAATACAAGTACTCTTGTGAGCGGCAGTTGGATTCGCGCTAGCGGCTAGCCTATTGTGAGTCCGTGTTGTCGTACAATTTTATGAAATCGCACCCCCATACATTTATACCACGAGTCGCCACTGATATACACACAATATATATATATATATATATATATATATATATATATATATGATTGAACTCAGAATGGTCCCCTGAGGTTTTTTATGATACACACAGACCGTGCATGGAACAAGGAACTCTTCTGAGAAAATTAACTCCACTATAGTCCGAATCAGTAATGGTAAATGACAAAAACTATAGTTTTTTCTTTTTCGTGATGTTAGCCCGACGTGGGCAACGGGTCACTCGCAAAGAGGCCCCAAAAATGTAGCTTCCCTCACCAGCTATCTGCAAAACAGATAGGATACAGCTTTGGGACAGCATCTAGGGTTTAAAGCATCCCAGCCCAACTATATTCAGAACCTCAATATAAGCAAAAGCATGCACGGTCTATGTGTATCATAAAAACCTCAGGGGACCATTCTGAGTTCAATCTCATCATGAAACGGACATGTTATGTGCCTTGAAAAGTGGACGCTCAATTTGCCAGTTGAGGCTTAAGTTTTGGTTTTTGGCTAAAAATACAATAGTACCCCTTTTTCTTGAGTGAGATTATTTACAGCCATAAAGTTGCAATTACCATCTGCAACTTCTTTTCTTTTATTATTATTTTTACATCTTCGTGGAACATGGCCGCATTTCCAAAATAAACTGCGCTCACCATAATCCACAAAGAATAAATTTATGGCAAAGCATAATATTAAAAAAGGAGCCTTAAAATGAATCACATCGTAAACACCGGAGTAGATCCTTAGACTAAGGACTAAGTAAGACTGAAAATATATACATTTTTCGATACTTCCGTATGAAATAAAGAAATTATATATTTAATAATTTAACATATTATTTTATGTTTTTTATTAATATTGATGTTATTAAGTACTTTTTAACAAAAATAAAGTAATAAAGAGTTACCTGAAATAGATATGAGGACCCTATAAACAAATTGGTTGTAATAAAGAAAGTACTTTCCATTGTATGATTCCAAACATCGATAAAAAATAATTCTGAATGGACATTATTGAGGCAAATCCGTGGCTTCTTGCTTCTGTACCAAATAAAGTCGCACATGAATGGGAGAGATTTCCAAATTTTTGGCCATGAATGAATTATGGTTTTCGGGTCAGAAGATACCATATTTATTTTTATATATGAAACTTATAAAATATCGCCATCTTGTTTAAAGGTGATGCTAAATTCTAATTAATTTTGGTATAAGGTGTATTCAAGGTGTTTCACAACCGGTCTCCCATACTTTGGGAGGTAATTTCGTGGGTGATATCGAGTAAAAAAGTTAATACAACATAGGTGTTATTTCCAACCGTTGCGGAGCTACGGACGTTTTAAGATGTGTAAACAACAAATCCCTACTTGTGTGTAATTCGATAGATGGCAACACTGGTGGTAGTTTCGGTTAACGAAGTTACCACTACTAATCCTCAATTTTTTTTTCTTTCACTTGGTTCTGATCTGTGGTACGAGACACTGTGTTGCGCTAAGGCGAACAATCAAAATGAATCACCAGTTCACACACGCTGAATACGCTGATATACATTTCATTTATGGATTCTGTGATGGTAACAGCAGAACGGCAGTTGAGGAATATCGAAGACGTTTTCCGAACCGGCGAATACCGAACAGGCAAGTGTTTAGACACACACACCAGAGATTAATGGAAACAGGGACAATTGTTCCACGTAACCAAGAACATGTAGCACGACGGCCCGTTGCTAGGGAGGAAAGCATACTGGACCTAGTACAACGAAGCCCAACTACCAGTGTTCGAAAGATTCCTAGACGAATTGGTGAATCCGCATCGTGTGTATGGCGAACCATACATGATGAGGGTTTGTATCCTTATCATTTGTAACGTGTGCAAGCTCTTCAACCGGATGATTACGATAAACGTGTTTAATTTTGCCAGTGGATGGTTATGCATCGCCAAATTCTTAATCGTATACTGTTTAGTGATGAAGCACAATTCATTCGGGATGTAATTAACAATAGACGAAATTCCCAGCTCTATCTCTTCCCCTAGTTCCCGACCCTTCGGTCAAGTGCGTAATGGAGCCCCATTGAGACAACCTAAGACTTGTCTACCAGTATTAACAAACAATAACGTTTCTGTTTTAGGTTTCGAAGACGTTGATGAACCTGAAATTCGACTCGTTAGTGATTCCATTGTTCGAGGGCAGCTTGAGGAATTCTGTGGGAAAAACCCCTGTCGTAGGCGCCGTTACTGCTACTCTGGTGCAAGGGTGGAGGATACAACGAAGAGTGTTGACCATTTTACAGACGGAACCTCTGAGGACACAACGTATGTTATTCATGTCGATACTAATAACGTTTTAAATTTTAGATCGGAAGAGCTGCTGGCTAGGTATAGGGACTTATTAGAGTGACTAAAAGAAAAACTAATAAGATTATTTTAACATATACTTCCTCGAATTATCCAACGTAACGAGTTCTACAGCAAGGCGACCTATATTAACAGTAACTTAAAGTCTCTGCGAATTTCTGGAACAGTTTCGACTGCAGGAAGGACTTATTCCTCGGAGATGAACTTCATCTGAATGACGTTGGAGCTGCCCGTTTAGGAAGACTATTTCACAATACTGTTTCTTCTTTTCAGGCTGCAGTAACCCGAACGGCCCCGGTGTAATTTCCTTAAATTACAGGTCAAAAATATGAATTTACCTTCCGCACGCGAAGGTAACGCGGTTTTAACAAACAATTTGAAGGTTCTATCTTTAAATGCTCGTAGCCTACGAAACAAAATACACAAATTTTTTTCTTTAATTGCTTGCAAAGACTATAATTTAATTGCGATAAATGAATCGTGGCTTAGCACTGAAACCCGTGACTTTGTAGGCAGTGGCGGTCCTAGCTTACATGACGCCCTGGGCGAACCTCACCTTCAGCGCCCCCCCCCCCCTGTTCGCCAACACACACACATTCGAATCCCCCCAAAATAAAGGACAGACATAACTCTTTCACAAAATAACTTTTTATTGGACTAATTGTTGGAACTTCAGAACCAAAACAAAGACTCAAATTTCTGAATTTTACAAATCCTTCATCACGTAAATAGAATAACTCACTTAAGAGAATGTAATTATGATACTATGAACAGGAAAAATACAAATTAAATTGCACAACTGCCATAAATAAACTATTTTTATTTATTTCTTTATTTATTTATTCTTATTTTTATTTTTATTTTTTTTGCAGGCGCTCATGCCGCCCCTCCACAAATGCCGCCCTGTGCGGCTGCCCATATTGCCCATATGAGGAACCGCCATTGTTTGTAGGGGAGTATCAAATTAGAGGGTATAAACTTTTTGGTAAAAACAGAATAGGTAGGCGAGGAGGAGGTGTTATGTTGTATATCAAAGATAATATTGCGAACGCTATAGAATTAAAGCACAGAATTCCAAAACCGATAGATTCGACTATAACAGAACTTAAATTGAGCGAGTTCAAACTTCTTGTTGCCGTTATATAAGGCCCCTAATCAAACAGCTGACACGGATGAAGCGTTATATCATGAACTAAAGAGAATAATACGTAGTGAACAGGCCTTAATTATGGGTAACTTTAATTACGCTAACGTGAATTACGATACAATGCAGGGAGACGCGGTAGGTAACCGTTTAGTTAATTTTCTCGAGGATAGCTTTCTTATTCCAAAGGTTGGGGAACCTACGAGGATGGACATTATTTTAGATTTAGTAATAACTACGGATGATAGACTTATCACTGATCTTCAAGTAATAGAGCCATTAAGCAATAGCGATCACAATATGGTGGAGTTTGTCCTCTCAGTAAGTCACTCGCAACCAGCTAACTCGATTAAAATGCCTGACTTCCAGCTCACAGACTTTTCTGAATTTAGAAATGAATTTTCACGCGTCGAATGGGAAAACATAATGGGGACCTCTAACGCAAAAATAATGTGGAAATCGTTTGAAACAGTATTTAGGACTATAAATGAGGAATGTGTACCGTACAAGATTAAGCGTTTGAAAGTAAATAACAAGCCCTTATGGTTTACTTCTAGAGCAGGGGATATTATAAAGAGTAGAGATAGGGCTTATAGGCTACACAAGTGCGATAAAGACAATCTGTGGTTACGAAACAACTATATTTTTCTAAGGCGTGAAGCGAAAAGCGTAATAAAAAAGTCCAAGCGCGATTTTGAATTTCCATAGCTCGTGACGGCAAAGAAAACCCCAAGCGATTTTTCCAATACATCAACAATAGGAACCCGGTAAAGAATGTGTTAGGACCGTTAAGAAATTATGACGGTGAGCTAGTTTCCGAGAACAAGCAAATGGCGTCTCTGCTAAACGAGTTTTTTACGTCAGGTTTGACAATAGATGATGTAACGAGTATCACTACGGTCACAGACATAATACTTTTCGATAATGGTAATACTTTAGATAATATTTTGGTGAGTGAATGGGAGGTACTGCACTATATTTGTAAAATGAAAATGCTTATGCTTAAATGACCGGGGCCTGATTCCATATATCCCATACAACTAAAAGAATTAAAAGAAAGTATTGTTGTGCCTTACCAAAATTTATTAATGCGTCTATTTCTGAGGGGTGCGTACCAGATAATTTCAAGTTAGCAAATGTAACACCTATTTTTAAGAAAGGTGATAAAGGTGTGGCGGGAAATTATAGGCCAATCAGTTTAACGTCGATGGTAGGTAAGCTACTAGAGTTGATAATTAGGGATCGTATCGTCGAACACTTACAATTGTATAGAAATACGCAGCACGGGTTTTGGCGAAACAAATCTTGCTTAACTAATCTTTTAGAATTTTTCCAAAGCGTGGTTGAAGTTTACGATAGTCATCGGGCGGTAGATGTAGTGTATTTAGATTTTCAAAAGTGTTTGACACGGTACCGCACAAAAGACTCGATGAAAAAAACTAAGGCTCATGGAGTCAGGAGTGTAGTAATAAATTGGATAGAAGAGTGGTTGCGAGGTAGGAAAGAAAGGGTGGCCATTGGTGGAGCGGAGTCTTCTTGGGTTAATGTAGCGAGCGGCGTTCCTCAGGGTTCTGTGTTGGGCCCCTTTCTTTTTCTTAGATATATTAACGATTTAGATGTCGGCCTAGTCAGTACAGTTTCAAAATTTGCGGATGACACGAAGTCGGATGGTAGGACGATAAATAACGAAGATAGAGGTAAAATCCAGGAAGACCTGAATAAAATTGTAGAATGGTCGGTCACATCGCAAATGAGATTTAACGTCGATAAGTACAAAATTTTACATATAGGTTCACGTAACGGTAATTTTGCATACAGTATGCCAGGGAAGGAGTTGGCAAGCGTAGATGAGGGAAAAGATTTAGGAGTTATAGTCACTGGTGATTTAAAAGTAGTAAAACAAAGTACAGCAGCGGTCAATAAGACGAACAAAGTGCTAAGTTTAATAGCTAGGAATTTTGAGTACAAATCGCACGATATTATAAATCATTAGTTAGACCCCATTTGGAGTACGCTATCCAATTTTGGAATCCGCATATGCGCAAGGATATAGACAAAATCGAAAGCATTCAAAGACGAGCAACTAAGATGATTCCGTCGCTTAGGTCAAAGTCGTAAGAGGGTAGGCTTGAGGAGTTAAAATTGACTACACTCGAGACTAGGAGGCTAAGGGGTGATCTAATCCAGACTTTTAAAATTATGAATGGGTTCGATAACGTAAAGAGAGATAGCTTTTTAGAAATATCACAATATAGTAGAACTAGAAATAACGGGTGTAAGCTGACAAGTAGAAGGTTCGAGACAGCAGTTGCCAAAAACTTTTTACACATAGAATAGTAAATAGGTGGAATAGTTTGCCGGTAGAAGTAATTAGTAGCACGTCTATAAACATGTTTAAAAATCGATTAGGCGCATATGTTGATAGATTGGGTATAGATTAAGGTAATAAAATTAAGGCTTTTGTGGTTCGGAATCCACGTAAAATTGTAGGTCCCCTCCGCCACCACGGAGGGCATGCGCAATCCAAAATTTCAAACACGGTTGGTTAGGTAGACCAGCCATGAGCGGATCCTAGGATTTTTGTTGGTCTGAAACATTAAATAGCTTTTCACTCCATCTTAGACCTACAATTTAACGTGGAATCCGAACCACGCTCCACCAGCAGCCCAGCGTCTTAACCACTAGGCCACCCAGGGTACCCATTTATCTACCAACCACTTTCTTTATTGTGTGGAAGGATGAACAGCTGGGTTTTGCTGCGCGCCAGCTGCCGTCACCGGGTCTCGAACCCGGGGCCGATGGATTCGTAGTCAGCGACGCTAACCACTACACCACCGAGGCGCAATTTTCCCAAATAAAAAAATGACTAATTGCCGACAAAATAGGTTGCATGCTCACAAGATCAGGTTATGTATACCGTGTAAACTACCCGTCAAAATAGAAGGTTTTCCCCTGAACAGCAATAACAAGCATGATCTCAACAAGTTCCTGGAAGAGAACACGCAAAACAAGTGCAACAGAGAGTGTTCAGAAGCTGTAACACGACTGCTGTAAAATTGTGCCAAACTTTGAAAATCAACATTGGCGAGACAGACAGACAGACAGACAGACAGACAGACAGACAGACAGAGAGAGAGAGAGAGAGAGAGAGAGAGAGAGAGAGAGACCAAATGAGTTATGACTTACTTTATACTTTGCAGTAGATGTTAGTTTTGCCTTAACGGAGTCAACTTTATTGAGTTAAAAATTGGAAATCATAGAAATTGTATGAATTAAATGAATATAATGAGATTTATATAAACACACACACACACACACACACACACACACACGCGCGCGCGCGCGCGCGCGTCCTACTAAAATAAAAATTACTTTTGTAATAAGAAAATACATATTTTTTGAAAGGATTTTCATGTTTTCGTAAACATCATTAAATAAATTATAGTTCGATAGGTTTATAATGATCAACAATGGCTTACGTGTATATATATATATATATATATATATATATATACATGTATACATGAATATGTGTAGAAGTAGGGGTCAGTATAAGGCGGCCATAAGGCGATGTAAACAGGAAGAACAGTCTATTCGAGCATCAAAAGCCTGTGAAGCTCGCATAAATAACGATAATGACAAATTTTGGAAATTTGTTAAGAATCAAACGGGTGTCAAAAATGTCCTCCCTCCGACAATCGATGGGGTGTCGGGGAAGGATGAAATTGCAAAGCTGTGGAAAAACCACTACTCTAACATTCTTAACAGTGTGAGTAGGGATAATCTTAAGATAGATTGCAGCGAAACGATTGTGGGAGGGACAAGGGAAAATATTTTGATATAATTTTCTGAAGTAAAGAGGTTAATTAAAGAGTTAAAGACTGGTTCTGCGTCAGGGGTAGATGACTTATCGAATGAACACTTAAAATATGCCAATGACGTAGTATGTCTGCATATATCATTGCTCCTATCAGCCATGCTGGCTCATAGCTATATCCCTGCAGAGTTCATGAGGGTATATATCTTGCCCCTGGTCAAAAATAAGTACGGAAACATTCTGTCCAGCAATAATTACAGGCCTATTGCTGTCGCTTCCTGCTTCTCGAAACTACTAGAAAAACTCTTGTTACTCCGATTAAATGATTTCCAATGGACATCTAATCAGTTTGGCTTTAAAAGGTCCCACTCAACTGACCTGTGTATCTATGTACTTAAAGAAACAATATCTAAATACATTGACAAAATTCAACCATTTATAGCTGTTTCCTTGATATAAGTAAGGCATATGATAGGGTGAACCAAAATATTTTATTTGCAAAACTAGAAGACAGGAAGGTTCCCATGTACATATTAAATTTATTGAAATTTTGGTATTCCCACCAATCTTTCACCGTTAGGTGGGGCAATGTACTATCCGAGTGTTTTGGCTCCTCCTCTTGGGGGGTGAGACAAGGCTCCTTGCTCTCCCCTATGCTGTTTAATGTGTACATTGACGGATTAATTGCTTCACTTAATGAGGCAACAGTGGGATGTTGTATAGAGAACACAAGGATAAATAACTTAGTTTATGCCGATGATATGGTGTTAATAAGTCCCTCTGTTAAAGGTCTGGATCGGCTACTAAACGTCTACGAAGTGTATTCGCAGAAACATGATATTCTTTTTAATGTTACAAAAACTAAGGTTATGCAATTTCATCCTAAAAGCTGTAATCAGTCAGCTGATATAAGGTTTAAAATGAATGGTGACGTAATTGAGGAAGTACAAGAGTTTAAGTATTTGGGTCAAACTATTACCAGCTCCTTGAGTGATGACTCGGATATAAGAAAACAATCTCGAAGCCTGTGTGCTAAAGCGAATATGACCATAAGGAACTTTCGTTTCTGTACAAGTGAAGCTAAAGACACACTCTTTCGTACTTTCTGCAGTAATATATACGGTTAGCAACTCTGGGTGAATTACACTTGGTAACAAAATTTGAAAAATGTTCTGTTTATTGTGATTTTTCTGTCGCTTCTTAATGATTTCGGGGCGCTGATTCCAAAAATGATATTGGTTTTGCTCTATCATCAACCGTTTCAAAAATATAGGTTATCACACTTTTCATATGGCAAAGTATATAAAGAACGCTAACATAAATATTTTCTGAAAATAAAAACACTATTGGAAATTAATGTTTATTGAGCCAAAATTGTTTGACAAACCCAAAATGGTGCAAAGGATATAATATATATCATGAGGAGAACCGATAAGAGAATAACAAGCCTCGTTATGCAGTGTGCGTTCCTCAAAAATGCACTGAAGAACGCGACTTCCGCGTATGAACATTCTTATCCTTTCTGATCAACGACCATACGTAGTCTCCCATCATGGAAGCATCCCAATGGCCCTGGTACCTTTTCTCCATCGTTTGAATATCTTGATGGAATCTTTCGCCATGTTCTTCACTCACATCGCCCAGGTTATCACGAAAAAAGTCTAGATGTGAATGCAGATAGTGTAATTTTAAAGACATATGGCACCCCATTTTGCCATAGCACTTAATCAAGTTTGACACTAACTCCTTATAGTTTGGTGCTTTATGGTTGCCTAAAAACCCAGGAACCACATCACGGAAAGCACACCAAGACTCTTTTTCGATCGGAGTCATCTTGGCTTCAAGGTTCTTTGAATTCAACAGCGCCTTGACTTGTGGTCCTACAAAGATGCCAGCCTTGAATTTGGCCTCAGAGAGTTTAGGGAACATGACCCGAATCTGTTGGAAAACTTCCCCTCCAAAATCTAACGCAGTTACGAACTGCTTTATTAGACCCAACTTAATATGGAGAGGTGGTAGCAGAACTATGTCGGGCTTCACAAGAGGTTCCCTGAGTACATTGTACTTTCCTGGTTGCAGTCCTTCACGTGGAGGCCACTGAACTGTTTTATAGTGCTCATTTGAGCCCTACTATCCCACAGGCAAAGAAAACATGAATATTTAGTAAACCCTCCTTGTAAATCTAACAGGAAACCAATCATTTTGAAATCACCACACACGTCCCAGTTATATTGTTCATACCTGATTTGAGTGAGCAGTTGTTTGACATTTTCATAGTCCTCTTTCATTTGAACAGAATGTGCAACTGGTATAGATGGATATGTGTTCCCATTGTGGAGTAGAACAGCTTTTAAACTCTGAGTTGAACTGTCAATAAACAGGCCCCACTCTGAGGGTATATGTGTTAACCTCGCTGCAATAACAGAGAGAACCATTGACATCGTAGAACCTTGCAAACTCTTCATGCCGCTTTCGGTATACAGTGCTCTTCCAGTCTTCTCCAAGCAAATTCCACTCTTTGAGTCTGGAGGTCAGAAGCTCAGACCCTGATTTCGTCAGACCCAAATCTCTAATTAAGTCGTCCAATTCCCTCTGATTTGGAAAGTGTGGGTTTGTACTGAAAGTTACTGTATATGCTTCATCATGACTGTCCTCACCAGCCGACATCTCAGATGAGCTAGCTGCATCCTCATTTTCAACCTGCAAAGCAAAGAAACAAAATATAAGCATAGCTATATATGTAGAAGAGCATCAGCACTAAGAAAAATCGACACATAATGACCCGCAGTCTGTAAATACAGAAGGTAAAGTAATGGATAGATACATGTTCTGGTGGACGTGATATTGGAAGACCTTCGCCATGTGGTACAAAATATAGGACGACGCTATGCTTGGATACTAAAGAGTCTGCCTTCCTTTTACTTTCCTGTACTTAGAAACATCTACCATGCAGTAGTAGCAATCGTCGTGGTGGCTCTTTGGTTCTCTCCACATTCTGGGCACCGCAAAGGGCATTGCCTTGCGTACTCCCCGCAACCACCCTTCAATTGTGGAGCGGCAGCTTCCACAGATCACATGGGTGGCCCAGGGCTTATCTTGGTCACCCATAGGCATACCAAAATAGAGCTGATACGCGATCCAGAACTTGGTGCCTTTCACAATCTTGTACGATACTTGCTTGGGGCCTATGTAATACCCACAAACGAAGCAGAATATATCCGGCGAGTGTTTACAAGCTCTAGTTGCCATTCTCTCTCCCAAACTGTACTACATTAATCATAACCTGCAGATATAGAGAGAAGAATTATTAAATCTGCAACAGATTACAGATTCCAGAAAAAAGATGTATTCACAACACTGAAATAAAGTTCGCAATAAAAAAGGATCGATAACACTCAAATCGTCAGCACAGAGAAGCACAGAAACACAGTACCTCAGTGCTGGTAACCATCAGACAAACAACCTGCTTTCTTTGTGTGCTCACACTTACTGACTTCTCAGACTCTGCGCTCTTCTTTATATAGCACAGTGGAAGTTTCGGGCAATTTCTAGAGCAAGAAACTGTCATTGAACATCCGGATTGTTCTCAACAATTCCTGATTATTCTGATATTGCTGCGCCCATAATAACATTATACTGGTAAAACATGAAAAATGGATTATCTCTGAAACAATTGATGATACACACAAACCAAGGCCAGATTTGGACTCAGCGCCCAAAAATGCATATAAAAACAAAAAATTCTATATAAACAGAATCAGTGTTACACAGTGTTATAAAAAAGGTTCTGGCAGAACCCTAAATTTGCTGTACAACAGGTCTTTTAGACTCTTACATAAATTACCCCCGAGATGCTCAGCTTCGCAAATGTTTGCTACCCGCAATGTCCCGAGCTTCCCGGAGGTAACAAGACGTGCTCAACACAGTCTAATGCAAAGAATTAAAAAATCAACCAACCCGATCATCCAAGCTATCCATGAGTCCTGCCATTTATCCTCTAAGCCAGTGGTCGGGGAACAGGGGTAAATTACCCAAATGGGGTAAATTTAAAACTTTTGGGGGTAATGCGTGCGGTATGAGAGACACTTTGTGCTGATATTTTTTTTGTATATTTTTATTTTATTTTGTTACATAAATGGCGTTATTCTAAATTTTAGAATATTACGAATTTACGTCCTGATTACGTCCTCAAATATATTTTGGGGTAATACCCAAAAAAGTTCGCCGACCACTGCGTCTAAGCTATGGACTTCTTGGTACGAAAACGTCTGTCTGTAGCTCCACTTAACTTCGACAGTGCAGTATTATTTCTAATCAATTGTATATATTTCTATCCTTAGTATATGAATTGTCATTGTATTAATATTTGTTATATGGACTATAGTCTGCCAATAAACCTTTTCATTTTCATTTTCATTTCATTTTCATATATTAATTAATGATAAGACTGAATGAAAAATTATATTCTTTATTTAAAATCATTTGATATACAGTCGCAGCCTCCATCCTACAATAAAGGATTAATATTTTTCTAAAACAATAATGCTAAACACTCGTAGTGTAGAGCGATGTAAAATGCAGGGTGATCCTATAAAAAGGTGTTCCAAGAAATAACTTTTTGCATAAGGTTTTTTTTTCTTAAACACCTTTTTTGGGGGGCTCACCTTGTATATCTCCTGTCAACCTTTAGCAGAGGTAAAGTTTATTTCGATGAGAACACTTCAACTAATAATGAGAAGTAAGCAGTTAGCAGATACTGCAGCTGTATTTGGGAGAAAATACTGTACACTACTGCAAAAATCGGTACTTCACTATATATATCGTGACACACTTCAAGTCCTTTGTCAGCGACATCTCCAGACCAGCATTTATTCGCGCGATCTCGTCTTCACAAGATTTCCTTATATGGGCATACCTCGCCCGTTGAAGAAGATGACGTAACAGGCACTCTTCTCAACGTATCTCAATGAAACCGATGCATCCATTATAAACGACCAATTTAACGCCCTTCGCTTGGGTATACGTGTGCCATTCTCTTTTCAGCCGTAAACACTCAAATTTATTCGTACGCATTCTTTGCAGTTAATTTAATAAGTTACTGCGTTATTATTATAATTCATGTCATCACTCAATTCCTATTTATATGCTGTGTAATTTGTCCCTTTAAAATCAGTGTTAATCTCAGTAATCCAATCTATTCACTCCACATTAAATTTATAGTAATTTTAACTTTTTGTATTGACTTTTATCAGTGGCTTTATTTTGTTTATTAAAAGAAGAAAATTCGCTCCATTAATCTCCATTATTATTGATCCTGGATCCTATCTGCTTTGCAGATAGCGGGTGAGGGAAGTTATATTTTTGGCCTCTTTGCGAGTAACCCGGTGCCCACGTTTGGCTTTCCATCATAAAAAAGAAAAAACTCTAGTATTTGTCATTTATCATTACTTATTCGAACTATAGTGGATGTAATTTCCCAATTTCAAAGAAGAGTTCCTTGTTCCATGCACGGTCTGTGTTTAACGTATATATATATATATATATATATATATATATATATATATATATATATATATAAATATTATACATATATATATTGTAAAAATGTGTGTGTCATACATTCACCAGGTAACGAGGATTACTAGCCGCACATATAAAATGTCATCTTTGAATTTCCACACTATTTAACTCGTCACTGACGATCAGGCGAGTGGGATTTCACAGCAATATATATATATATATATATATATATATATATATATATATATATGTGTGTGTGTGTGTGTGTGTGTGTGTGTGTAAAAATGAATAATAAATAATTCTTATATTCCTATATTCATTTTGACATTAGTGTCCAAAGTCGCATAACGCTGACACGAGTTTGGATAAATTTTTTATTTGCTTTCTATTTTATTTCTGCTGAATAATTGGTGAATTATTTCTTTTTAAATACTTAATCATTTTTTTAGATTTAGCTTAATAATGTGATCTTGTTAAATTCTGCAATGTTCATTTTCTGTAAACATTCTCTCTTCGTTGTAAAAGATGAAGTCATGTCTTGCTTAACGTTTAATTTTAAACCTTAAGCATTTAATTTTTTCTCATATTCATGTTTAATTGTAATTCATAATAAAATGCATATTTCAATTTCCATTTTTAGTTAACTCGGCAGATCATCATGATAACATCAGATTGTCAATATGCAGTTTAATTAAAATAAAACTATGGTTTCATCTTCACATATTTTGCTTATCTGTCTAGACGTAGACGTTACTACAGCTAAACTATTTACCTTATCTTCAAATATTTTGCAAAATAATGCTGCCTATTGAGAATAAAAAACAAAACAAGTTAACATTAAATAAAAATGATGTCAACAAAATTTGTGTACATAAACTCATATAATTTTTCAAATTGTCATTCTGATTGTCTGATCTAACTGAGAGGCTGAGCATTACCTGTAACATTTTAGCAGTAAACTACAGTAAAAGAATATCTTTATCTTCTCCTTCGAGCCTTGCTCTCTTCAGAGAACTTAGTCTTAAATAGAGAAAAATAATTTCCCGATACGTTACAAGAAGAATCGGGGAACCTCCAGAGAATTTAGTAAGCTCCACAGAATCCTCCGATCCACTATAAGAAGAAATCGGAGAACAGTATAAGAGAAACTTCTGCGATTCCCTATACGGTACCAGATACTCCAGAGTAACAAATCCGTTGCTGCCACTTAACCAGAACCCCCCGCCAATTTCGAACTGCCCAAGACCATAGACGGAGGGGTTAGCATGTATATATATATATATGAAATGAATGAAATGAAAAAGAAAAGGTTTATTGGCAGACTATAGTCCATATGACAAATATTATTAATATAATGACAATTGACATACTAAGGATAGAAATATATACAATTGATTATAAATAATACTGTACTGTCGAAGTTAAGTGGAGCTACAGACAGACGTTTTCCTACCAAGAATTCCATAGCTTAGAGGATAAATGGCAGGACTCATGGATAGCTTGGATAATCGGGTTGGTTGATTTTTTAATTCTTTGCATTAGACTCTATTGAGCACGTCTTGTTACCTCCGGGAAGCTCGGGACATTACGGGTAGCAAACATTTGCGAAGCTGAGCATCTCGGGGGTAATTTATGTAAGAGTCCAAAAGACCTGTTGTACAGCAAATTTAGGGTTCCGCCAGAACCTTTTCTATAATTCACCCAGAGTTGCTGTCCGTATATATTACTGCAAAAAGTACGAAAGAAAGTGTCTTTACAGTAGCTTCACTTGTACAAAATCGAAAGTTCTTTATGGTCATATTCGCTTCAGCACACAGGCTTCGAGATTGTTTTCTTATATCCGAGTCATCACTCATAGTAATAGTATATATATATAGATTGATAGATAAATAGATAGAGAGATAGATAGATAGATAAATAGATATATACAGCATATTGTTTGGCTGAAGATCAATAATCTTTGTGAGAGTACCGACTGTTTATAGGCCCATAATGGGTTTGGATCTTTTCGAATGATGACCCTTATTGTAAAAGAGTTAATAAAAAGTTTCCCCTTTGTATTATGAGCATTCTGAGGAAGAAATTGTGGGTCATTTGAGCGAAACGGGCTTTAAACGGAGGTGTAGAAGAGCGAATCGGCGGAGAACTTCTGATATTAACATAGTTTATACTAGTTGGAATTGAGAAAGTCTTCAGAAAGAACGTTTCGCAAGTTTCTGGCATGTTTACAATGCTATGAAAATTCAATTAACTCTCCAAATGAGCCTTACCAAAACTTAACATCTAAACATGAAGCGTTTAAATGATAGCTCTCATATCATGTTTGACTTTGATAATTATTTCTAAAAGTTCTGAAACATTGTCAAATATATATATATATATATATATATATATATATATATATATATTATATATATATATTATATATATATATATTATATATATATATATATATAAGTTAATTAATTACACTATCTTAATAACACACTGTTAATCGGGGAAAACATTTGTGCTTACTTAACATGTAAATATATGAGTTAAATTTAAAATAGAAAAAAAGGTGGCAAATATTATTGGTTTAATAGATAAATGGTTTCTCTCTCTTATTACAAGAATTTATAATTTCAGTTACACGTGTGGAAAATTTAAAATAAAAAGTACGAGGGCCACTCACTATATTTTGCCCCATCTTTTTTTTTTCTTTCCAAGTTTCCTTGTAAGTCCAGGAATTTTGTACATAAGTAGTTACATACCTTTTTTACAAGTTTTATTTTTCCACATAGTCTCCATCCTTTTCTACGGCTTTCCTCCACCTCGAAACAAGGGCCTTTATTCCTTGCTGGTAAAAGTCCGCTGGCTTCCGCTGGAGCCACCTCTTAACCTCCTCAACAACCTCATCGTCACTCTAAAACTTTCTTCCACGAATAGCATCCTTCATTGGTCCAAACAAATAGAAGTCTGAAGGTGCCAGATCCGGGTTGTATGGAGGGTGGGATAACACAGTCAAGCGCATTTTTGTGATGGCCTCTCTTGTTTGCAAACTGTTGTGTGGTCTTGCGTTATCGTGCAAAAGAAGGACGTCTCCCAGTTTTGTCTCCGGTCGAACTCGCTTGATACGTCTCTGGAGTCTCTGTAGGGTAGCAATATATGCCTCTGAGTTGATTGTTTGTCCTTTCTTCATAATGTCCACCACAATCACCCCTTTCATGTCCCAGAAGATGGTGGCCATAACCTTTCCTGCAAAGAGAGCCATTTTGAACTTTTTTCTTGCGTGGGGAGTCTGCGTGATGCCACTCCATGGATTGGCGTTTTGTTTCAAGTTGAAAATGGTGTACCCACTACCCAAGTCTCATCCCCAGTCACAATTCGTGAAAGGAAATCATCCCCTTCTGTCTCGTATCGAACCAACGGCTCAGAAGCAATTTCTTTTCTTTGGGCTTTGTGATCTTCAGTCAGTTGGCGAGGAACAAACCGTGAACACACTTTTGAGTATCCCAGTTGCTGAATTATCGTATTCACACTTCCTTCACTAATACCTAGCTCCAGTAATAGCTCCTTGTATGTGACGCGCCGATTTCATCAAACGATGTTGTTCGCACGTTACACAGTGTGAGATGTGACAGCCGATGCCGGGCGACCACTGCGTGGCTCATCATCGAGGTTGGCTCTCCCTCTCTCCGATGATGTCACACGTTTAGACCAGCGTCCAACTGTGCTTCGATCAACAACAGCATCTCCATAAACGTTTTGTAGACGTTTGTGAATATTTCCAACTGTTTCTTTCTCTGCGGTTAAGAACTCGATAACAGCTCTCTGTTTACGACGCACATCACTGTCAGACGCCATTTTTGAAACTGTGTTAGCCATCGGTTTTATACAAGAGCATTTAAAAACGCAGAAAGTGGAAACTTATGGCCCAAAAGACATTTCAGCCCCATGACCTATTATTTAGCTAATAAAAAAGGGTGGGGCAAAATATATTGAGTGCCCCGAGTACATTATTTTATTAAACCAATTTTAAACCACTACAGTACATAATTTTCAGTATCAATGAAATACAGTACCCCCCTCCCCCCCCTGATTTACGCGTCCCCCATTTGCGCGGATTCGGATTAACGCCGTCCAAAAAATATAAAAAATTTTGTTATAAATAAATAAAAAGGTACTGGTGGTTCAGAAGCGCGCTCCAAGAGACCCTAATGGTGTGATTTTTAGTTTTTCTAGAGATGAGTTTATGTATTTATTTATTTATTTAATTAATATTATTTTTTGGCAGGTAATAATTATTATTATTATTATTATTATTATTATTATCATTATTATTATTATTATTATTATTGTATTTTATTGGATTTTATTTAACTTTTCGGGTGTCTTGGGGTTTGGGGGGACCCGTACTTAGCACATTGAATTGTGTTATAGTTCCCCCAATTTACGCGAAATTCATTTTACACGGATGGTTCAGGAACGCATCTACCGCGTAAATCGGGGGATTACTGTAGTGTCATGTCTCGAACCCACGTGGGTTTTTCAATCTTTTCTGTCGTGCTCGCGGTACATATACGTCTTTTTTTTCTATTTTGCAGTAAAAATTTTGATTTTAAGTTTATTTGTTTGTTACAAATTACATAATTTGTATAATTTGTAATTACATCCTGTAATTAATTTTTAATTATACTTGGCAAACTGTAATTTTGGAATGTAATGTAATGTAAATATAAATTCTTTTTATACTTTGAAAAAATTATAAAGAAAATCGCGTTATTTTAATAAAATAAGAAATACGTCTTTAATTAATAGTTTTAAAATTAGTTATTAGAAATTCTATATTAATTTTATGATTTTAAAAAGATTTCGTGAAAAAAATTGGATTTCATAATGTCTACCGACGTTGAAGCTTATGAAAGTCGGCTTTAATCCTGATCGATCTTTTGTAAGTATATGGATTCCAAAGGAAAATTAAAAGGGTGTTCAGTATTTTAACTGATAGTGACAAATCCCATACAAACATTACAGATTTTCAGTGGAAATGACTAACCTAACCTGATCTAATTTATACTAACTTAACGTGAATTTAACTGGCATGCATAAGGTCGAAATATGATAATAAAAACCCACTCTAAGAGACAGAGTTTATTTCCACAACAGTTTCGATTTCCACTGGCATCCTCTTTCCACTGTTGTGGAAATAAACTCTGTCTATTAGAGTGGGTTTTTATTATCATATTTTGACCTTCACCTAGAAAAGTGAAGTTTTTTGCATTCATAAGGTCGAAATTTGCGACATTATTCAAATTCAGAAATGTTGGTGTCGACATTATGCAGATCGACAATGTTCCGCTACACTGTTTAAAAAAGTTCATTTATATTTTCTTGTAAATATAAAATTTTTAACAATCAGTTAGGAGGGACATAAACTGATGCAGCACTCAAACGAGACGAACACAGCCCCATTGTGCTAACTTTTCACTTATTATTTATTACCAGCACCATCAGGAGTTGAACCCCCGACCTTAGCGTCTTCACTTCGTTTGTAGGGAAACCAGACTAACCTAATCTAGCCTGACGTAACCTAACAGGGCATACTGTAACCTAACCCAGCCCAAGTGAATCTAATCTAACCTGACGTAACCTACCAGGGCATACTATAACCTAATCCAACCCAAATGAACCTAATCTAACCTAATTTAAACTAACTTTTTACGACATTATGCATGTCGACATTTGTGCAGATCGACTTTGTTCCGTTATACGTTGAAATCCACATACTTGCATAAAGTCGAACGTCGACATTATGAAATTCAGTTTGGCTCATGTAACGCTTCACATTGAATACAAGTCAACAATTATCACTGCACAACACAATTTCTGTCCTTTGCACAATTTCTGCTGATTTATATGTATTTTGATGCGCTAATTACGAATATGTTATTATTTTTTCTCCAACATCCACCATTTTTCCAGAAAACTACGTTAATGTTTCACAAAAATTATCCAAATTATACCAAACACGGTTCCAGGGAAGGTGGAATTTCAGTATGTTAGTTGAATATTGCTGGTTTGTCATTAGGGAAACTCCCGAGAGTATGTACAAACGAAAAACATCAGCAAAAAGATTTTAATTGTTGTTCTGATCTTGTAATAATTATGTTGAGGTATTCAATATATTCTAATCTGTATATAAGACTTTTATTACACGTCCCTTCAAAACGGTGGGTGCTATAGGTATTCTGATATTAGATTTGAACTCAGCCCATCCAAATTTATAAAAATCACTTCGTTTCGTTTAAAGGACAAAAAAAGTTTGTAATTTTGTCGTGCAGTGTTATCAGCAAATAAATATATTGTGACGACGAAGATGTTTTGTACTCTAGAATATTTCCCTTTTTGGGAGGGGTCTGATAATGTCCCACCCCCCTCAGCGAGAAGAAGAGCTGAAATGTCCGTTGAAAAAAGCGATCAACAGTTTTTATTCATCGGAAATGTCGGGTTCAGTGAAACGATGATCTCATTCCGGTTTAATGCTCCAATTTAAATCTGTCCAATCATTGGTTGCGTGATTAATGTGTCCGTAAAAATAGGATTTTATGAGCACATAATCGTATTTTTCGCAGATACTCGAGGGTTCGATCTCAAACAACTTCCGCCACTTCTATACAAACTTTTTATTTAAAGTAAACAACCTTAAAATTGTAATTAGGTTTAATTTATACGGGACACATAACCCCATACAGAGGATATGAGAACTTTTCTACATTAACTCAGCCAATCATTAAAGTAATTAGAACAAGATTAGATTTTATTTTGTAAGTAAACATTAATCTTCAAGTTATACATTTACGATGACGTAGAATGTCATGGTAGATGAAGCTCAAACGTCGACCTGCAAGTATTGTAAAAACCCGCAGGCGCAGTTTGTTAGAACCTAGTTTCTGCATCGAGTTATTTAAGAAAATACAAATAATTATTACAATTTCTCTATAATTACTATATATATATATATATACGCATACACACACTGTGTGTGTGTATATATATATATATATATATATATATATTATATATATATACACACACAGTGTGTGTGTGTGTGTGTGTATATATATATATATACAGTATATGTATGTGTGTGTGTGTGTGTATATATATATATAATTATATATATATATATATATATATATATATACACACACGAGTAAATATGGGGAAGGAATTATATGCAGATATTATATAAAAGATAACTGCAAATTTAAAAGAGGACAATGTATATATGAAAATTGAACATCCCCCAATATGCAATTTCTTCTATAATAATGGTCATTGTAAATTTGGAAACAGATGCAAATTTTACCACCCGGACATCTGCAGGACTTACGCAAAATATGGAACCTACAAATACGAGGAAAAAATGCAGACACGATACGGCTGCCAAATGTAATCCAACACATGCAGTTGACACAACTAGAAACCCCCGAGCCAAACCCCTTCCGGGCAAGAAGCTACCAAAACAGGTAGGCGGAAACGGATCTC